>BLFK01000490.1:5223568-5229512 GCA_014634185.1 Astreopora myriophthalma
TTTTATGTTTTATGTCAGGGTTCTACCAAATCAATTACCTGGTATTACCATTATAAGATTGTACCTGTATAGTATGCCGCTTTGCAGAATAGTACCTCTGTGCCATTTCTTCTCTTTTATTTTTAATTTGATGCATCATTACACTCTTTGGAGGGAGAAATTTCTTTCCACAAAAGACTTGTGTTGCCCAGCGTGCCTGCAACTCTACTAGTGGAAAAATAGCTCCAAACGGTTGAATGCAGCCAAGAACTGCCAGGGTCGGTTTGGAAAGACTTGGAGAAAATACATATTTGTACAATTCAACATTGTTGTCACATACAGGTAGAATAGACTGGTCTACACACTTGAACCCTATCTTGTATCCGGTACAGAATATAACCACATCCAACTCATGCACTTGAGAGCCATCATCAAATACAACTCCTGTTTTGGTAAAGTGACTGACATTCGGCTTGACAACGATACTGCCTGTGATGATACAATGTGGAAGGGCATCATTGACCATTGGGTGTTGACTTAAGACTGGATGTTGCGGGCGCAGTGCAAACAGTTCATGATCAAATCTCTTGTTTACCCCTTTCTTAAGGAAGGATCCGACAACTTTCAGCGGGAGCATCATCATGTATCTCCTGAGTGCTTCTTGGTCAGCTGGCTGTCCGCCTGTCCCCATTCGTGACAGAACCCAGGATCCTCGACGTGTACTGAGGTAAACTTGTGTTGTATGGCGGCTGAGTTCAACAGCAATATCACCGCCAGAGTTACCTATACCTGTTCAGTAAATGATAAGACAAGTCAGGAACTTTATAACAGTGTCAACAACTCTTGTTGCAAGGAACGAGCAAAGTCAACCAACAAATGTTACTTGGTCCAGGAATTAAACCAGGAACACATTGGAAGATGGGTGCTGTCGATACTGCTCCAACCCTAAAGGACCTCTGTCATCAAGCTTGTTGTCCATATAAAAATGCCAACATGAGAGCATAATATCATTCCATGGAGTAACCAGCCCCTAAGTTTTAAGCAACAGCACAGGTATGGTTTTAATGTTCTAGAACTTATATTAAAGTGAAGAATGATCATCGCAGTTAATTTTCCAATTTAAGCAATTGGAAAGGAGAAGCCTGAAAAAATCAGGGCTTCAACGGGATTCGAACCCGTGACCTCCACGATACCGGTGCGATGCTCTACCAACTGAGCTATGAAGCCACACATTGGGAGCGAGGTCAATTTAGTGAGTTCATATCTCCCATGAGGAGTGGAATAATGTGAAGTGTATCTAGTGTCTAGTGTATTTAGTGTATCACTAAATTGACCTCGCTCCCAATGTGTGGCTTCATAGCTCAGTTGGTAGAGCATCGCACCGGTATCGTGGAGGTCACGGGTTCGAATCCCGTTGAAGCCCTGATTTTTTCAGGCTTCTCCTTTCCAATTGCTTAAATTGGAAAATTAACTGCGATGATCATTCTTCACTTTCATCTACAACCGCAGTTCACATATGAATTATTTCGTATACACTTCACATTAGAACTTATATTGTTACTCTAAGATGTAAATGAGTTAAAATGAACTTTAAATACATCAGTGTTATAACTGAGTTATATGACACTGTTTTGAAACATGGTGACAGTGGTAGGATTGTTTAGAAACAATGGCTGACCGAAGTTGTTAGCTCCATATGAAGGAAGAAGATTGAGAGAAAATGACTGCAAGCAGCCTCAGGAAAGTCAAACTGGACTGCTCCCAACAACAGGCATATCAAATTTGCGGGAAATCTCCGTGTTGATGAAATTTATGTGCTAGACTTAACAATGGGTCATTCTGTGTTTTAGCTACACCCCCTATAAGGATGGCGGGTTTTTGCAATGGGGGTTTCAGATTTTTTCTTCAAACAAGCAGACAAAATTTAGACCCTTTGAACGTCTTCTCCAAAGGGGCAAACAAGATATCAACCCTTACCATTTCATTTTTATTTCGATGGGTGCCGTAAAAAACAAACAGAGTGTGTGGTATGTATTTCTTCCATCCTTGAAGGGATTAGGGGGTGGGGGGAGGGGGTACAAAATGGAATGACCCCAACATTATGAAGTCACATCAACCCCCTATTACCACACAAGGAAAATTTGATTGGTTTTCATAATAAAATCCGATAAGAAATAATAACAACAGCTGGTATACCAACTACAAGGATCCTTTTGTTTTCAAATGGCTTGAAATCCTTGTAAGAATGACTGTGCATTTTGAGGCCTTGAAATTCGTTTTGACCAGGAAAGCTTGGGGTAGGCCACGAAGGCTCCGAGTGATGGCCAACGCATAGCATGACGGCATCATAGACTTCTACCTTAACCGCTTCAGGATCAGCGCTGTTTAGTTCTCGAAACAGAATCTCCCATTTGCCGGTCTCGTCAAAGTCTGGTGTCTTTCTGAGGTCCACCACCTTTGTGCGGAATCGAATGAACTTGTACAAATCGAACGCTTTCGCGTACAGGTGGAAATACTCCATGATCTTTCTATGATGCATATAAGGTGGAAACTCCTTAGGGATTGGAAAATCCGAAAAGCACATCATCTCCTTGCTCGTGTTTATAACAGTTGATCTGTAAACAGAACTGTGGCGTTCTTCTTCAGTGAAGCGCCACAAGCCCCCGATCGTGTCTTCTTCTTCGAAACACACAGGCTCCAAACCGTCATCGTTGCAGGATTTTATGCAGGTTAAACCACTGGATCCAGCTCCTATAATTGCCACTTTCATTCTGAGGGAGACGTGAAGTGAAGATAGTTGTGCAACAGAACAACATATAAACCCAAGAAGACCTTGCGTGCCACTGTTGCTAATTTAATCCAAGTCTTAATAGGGTTTCGACAAACGCTGACCCCTTCACTGAGCGTTTCCCGTCCTAATATGTCACACAACGACGCATTTCCAAAATGGCGGAAGGCTTGAAAGAAGAGCCCGATTCCGAAGCGTCCATCCTCGGAATTGACATAGGAACGACTTCGATCAAAGTATCCTTGTTGAAAAAGAGTTCCAGGAATGTTATTGAGAGTTTTAGATTTGAGACAAAGGCAACTATTTGCGGTGTGGAACCAAACTTTGCGGAGCAAAACGTGGCAAAAATCTTGTCTGTTTTAAACCATGCTGTCAGCCAACTGTCTTCGGTGTTCTTGGCGAAAGTAAGCAGAATAGGAATTTGTGGACAAATGCATGGCTGTGTCCTGTGGAAAGGACAATCTTGCCTTACTTGGAACACTTTAGATGATAATTTGGCAACCGGAAACAATGTTTCTAATTTAATAACCTGGGAAGACGGAAGATGTTCTGAAGAATTTCTCCTCGCTCTTCCCTCTACTAAGCAAAAATCTGCTATTTCCACCGGATTTGGATGTGCCACTCTCTTCTGGCTCCAAAGAAATCATCCTAGTCTTTTAGAAAGTTATGACTCTGCTGGAACTATCATGGATTTTATTTTGTGCATGCTGTGTCAAATGGAGAAGCCTTGCATGTCTTCTCAGAATGCTGCAAGTTGGGGATATTTTGATGTTGATAAAAAGACGTGGGAGTTGGAGCTGTAAGTTCTGTAAGATTCACCAACTATTATGCACCTACCGATGTCAAGCCTCAAGGAGGGGGAGGAGGGGCTATCGACTCAGAGGGCCTTCCCCCGGGGAGGGATGTTGACACATGCGCATTACCCTGGGTCGGCGAGCTTGGCCGTCCTTGACCATCACCATCTTGGGAGACCAAGCAAACCGAGAAGTTAACATTCAGTAGGTGCGCAGGGGTGGCAAATTTGACTCTAGCTTCCATGAAAATGTCAAATTCCCTTAAGCCTGGGGCTGCAATCTCCTTATTCTGAAAATCTGGTCTTTTGATGTGCTTGCAAGATAAGAAAAAGCAAACTCATTGCAAAGTTTCATGCCGCAAAACGTCTTTTGTTTCAAGATACAGAGGGAATTATGGCACCTGAATTACACCTGAATAGTTTCAGGGGTCTCCTGAGAAATGGGTCCCCGGTTGCAGCTGGCCACATGGTCATTGTGAGGAAAGGTTGGCTGAATGTCAAGAATGTTGCTGCAACAAACCTACCCACCCCACCCTGGCAAAAGCAATTGGCATTGGTGTTACAGGTCCATAAATTTCAAGGGTTTTATTAAGGGCTGGACACTGGGCAAACTGACCTGCTCTGACCATGACTTTGCCATCAGTTTTCCTGGCTGATTCATGTTCTCCGCCTGACCTCTTTGACCTGGACTATACTAGAGATGGATCATCCATCTTGGATGAATTTGGGCAAAGTATCAAAGTTCTTCTGATAATTCATCTGTGTAAAAATACGGTCAAACAGATGGTTCATCCATCCAGATGAACTATCTCAAAACATTGTACCTTGACCAATTTATCAGGATTTGTGATTTGTCTGTTTAGCCCTTTCCTGTCCGAGGGGTACCCCAGTGACAAGTAAAACAATCTTTAAGTGGCACTCTTAAGCATTAACGGAATAAATTGACTGTATTTGTACACGCTGTATACACAGATGAATTATCAGATGAACTTCCTTTAATTGCCCTCTCCAGTATAAATCATACAATAATTCCTGACTTTGAAACCCTGATGAGCTGCTGTGCAAAAACATCATGAAAGCCCTGCCTTATATTACCCCCCCCCCTTCCCCTTAAGTGTCCCATTTGTTTGTTTGTCCCAACAGCTTAAAATCTGCAAGTTTCCCCACTCATCTCCTGCCAGTAGTGGTTGAGCCTGGTACAGTGGCTGGCAAGCTGCAGAAGCCTTTCTTTGGCATTCCAGTTGGAACTCCTGTGAGTGTGGCTTTAGGGGATTTTCAGTGCTCTGTGCTTTCCAGCACATCCCAGCTGAGCGATGCAGGTGACAGGCTATGAATTGGACAAATATATCTACTACTGACTTTTAAGCTTGATCAGCTTTCCCTTTTGTTAGGTTTGACTGTATTTGTCCTTTTGCAGATGTAATTAGGTTGCTACCTCTGTTTGGTCTGTCTTGGTCTATAATTTTGGGTAATCACCTATAATACTGGTTCACGTTTCCCTCTGAACTTACATTTTTCAAACTCCAATTTGTTAAAATCTGTTACAATGTTCGGAGTTAAGTTGAATAAGATGATACTGAGCTTAATCCATCGTGCATTACCATATTGTCACCCATAGAGCAAAACAAGCAAGCTTATGTGTTCTCGTTTTCATCATGCACATTTTAAATCACCTCCTGCATAAAAATACCACTGGCTGCAATAACCAAGCTCAAGTTAAAACTATGTAGCAATCAATGTTCAAAGTTCAGGCCTATCTGAAAAATGTAGCGCAATTACAAAACTCTTCAAGAAATACATGCATAGCTTAGGCTAACAAAAGACCCTCTAAGGAATAAAGAAGGAGGAGGTTACAAGAAACTCTTCAAGAAATACATAGATAGCTAGGAATAAAGAAGGAGGAAGTTATTTTTTTATGACACTGTAAGTGAAATGGGTTTGTTTAGATGTATGATCATAATATAAAGTTGGCATCTAAAGTTTTAAGTAGAAAAAATTCTGAATTGCTTTGTCAGTTTTTAATATAGGCACCGCCTGCCAGATGGCAGTGGTCATTCCCAATGATGCCTGCAATAAAGAGCTTTCTCAGTCTGGTCACCTCCTAGATGCAGACATCACAATGAATGCACTTAAAGTTCTTCCATACTTCAAAGGAAGAAAGGTCATCACAGCTGCATCTCTTTCAGGTACAGAAGACCTTAATCCCTTTTTGGCCTGAAGAGGCTTGCTTGGAATCAGCATAAGGAAGGACCTTTGGTTGAAGTATAGAGTGGTTTTCAATTGAGTGTCGTAAATCCAAAACCAAAGTGATTACAGAGCAGACCACATTCGCATAAGTAATCATACGGTTTTTCTCGTTCAATTTGGAATTAATTTGCACGAGT
>BLFK01000490.1:5230084-5240084 GCA_014634185.1 Astreopora myriophthalma
CCCCTTAAGTGTCCCATTTGTTTGTTTGTCCCAACAGCTTAAAATCTGCAAGTTTCCCCACTCATCTCCTGCCAGTAGTGGTTGAGCCTGGTTCAGTGGCTGGCAAGCTGCAGAAGCCGTTCTTTGGCATTCCAGTTGGAACTCCTGTGAGTGTGGCTTTAGGGGATTTTCAGTGCTCTGTGCTTTCCAGCACATCCCAGCTGAGCGATGCAGGTGACAGGCTATGAATTGGACAAATATATCTACTACTGACTGTTAAGCTTGATCAGCTTTCCCTTTTGTTAGGTTTGACTGTATTTGTCCTTTTGCAGATGTAATTAGGTTGCTACCTCTGTTTGGTCTGTCTTGGTCTATAATTTTGGCTAATCACCTATGAATACTGGTTCACGTTTCCCTCTGAACTTACATTTTTCAAACTCCAATTTGTTAAAATCTGTTACAATGTTCGGAGTTAAGTTGAATAAGATGATACTGAGCTTAATCCATCATGCATTACAATATTGTCACCCATAGAGCAAAACAAGCAAGCTTATGTGTTCTCGTTTTCATCATGCTCATTTTAAATCACCTCCTGCATAAAAATACCACTGGCTGCAATAACCAAGCTCAAGTTAAAACTATGTAGCAATCAATGTTCAAAGTTCAGGCCTATCTGAAAAATGTAGCGTAATTACAAAACTCTTCAAGAAATACATGCATAGCTTAGGCTAACAAAAGACCCTCTGAGGAATAAAGAAGGAGGAGGTTACAAGAAACTCTTCAAGAAATACATAGATAGCTAGGAATAAAGAAGGAGGAAGTTAATTTTTTATGACACTGTAAGTGAAATGGGTTTGTTTAGATGTATGATCATAATATAAAGTTGGCATCTAAAGTTTTAAGTAGAAAAAATTCTGAATTGCTTTGTCAGTTTTTAATATAGGCACCGCCTGCCAGATGGCAGTGGTCATTCCCAATGATGCCTGCAATAAAGAGCTTGCTCAGTCTGGTCACCTCCTAGATGCAGACATCACAATGAATGCACTTAAAGTTCTTCCATACTTCAAAGGAAGAAAGGTCATCACAGCTGCATCTCTTTCAGGTACAGAAGACCTTAATCCCTTTTTGGCCTGAAGAGGCTTGCTTGGAATCAGCATAAGGAAGGACCTTTGGTTGAAGTATAGAGTGGTTTTCAATTGAGTGTCGTAAATCCAAAGCCAAAGTGATTACAGAGCAGACCACATTCGCATAAGTAATCATACGGTTTTTCTCGTTCAATTTGGAATTAATTTGCACGAGTTAGTTTTTCAAAAAGCTGAAATTGCACGAGCCGCTTACTTATTAATAATATAAACACCAAAAAATTCGCTAGGAGGAAGTGCCGGAAGATCTTATTGCAGACAGGAAACAAGCATTCATTCACTTTGCGTGATATCATTGGCTTGGAAAATTTTCTTATTGTCAGCCAATCATAATCCAGAATTTTGATGTGTAATTTGCACTGGTGGTACACTTTTTGCACTGGTGTTACATTTGAACTGCACTGCTCTCAGCCAATCAGAATCGAGTAATTTTTTCCTGTATATTATTATGAAGGAAAACACACCCTTGAGCCAAGCACAAATCCAAGAAATTAACAATATGTGAAATAGGAGGGGAAAGGGTGGGGGGCGGGGAAGAGATGCAAAATTTTATTTATAACTGCATGTTAGGAAAGTACTAAAAACAAAAATTCAACAATGCTATTGGACTTATTCGACCTTCTTCAAGTGCTTTCAGAAGTTTGGGCAAAATGTTGTTATCCGAGCATTCGAAAATGACACTCAGCCCTAAAAAACAGGCTGACTTCCGGTGGAACTGTAAAACCCTTTACTTTGGTTACGTCATAGCATGAATTGTCAGGCCGCATGTTCACCTTCCAGTTTATCGGGAGGGTGTCGGAAGACAAGTGTACTCCACTCTGATCCCTAGCCCCCCTCCTAGCTCTAACATGGGATTCTTGTTTCAACAGGTGGTAACGTTCTTGCCACTTTTGTCGACACATTGATATCATGGATGAAGGAGCTTGGAATTCATGACGGCCTTCCATCTACTGACGAAATGTATCAGAGAATTCTTGATTGCGCCGACAAGAAAGGTTCAACGTCATTGAGAGTGATACCGAGATTATGGGGTGAACGGCACAGCCCTGAGGAGAGGGGCCTAGTGAGTAATTTGACATCCAGCAATATTTCAGTTGGGGATGTTACAGTCGCTCTGTGCCATGGACTTGTGGAGAACTTGCAGGAAATGATGTCAAGGGAGTTTTTGCGCTTACATGGTATACAAAGGATTGTGGGTTGCGGAAGTGCGCTCACGAAAAACAGGCTTCTTCAAAAACAAGTAGAACAAGTTTTTGGATTACCATTGGTGTTGAGTGACAATTCAGATGCTTCTGTCGGAGCAGCATTGGCTGCTGTTTTAGAGTGCAGTTCCAATCATTCACGAGAAATGAAGGACGCATTCAAATGAAACATGCTTTCAAAGGTCGTTGTGAAATTGTCAGAAATCGGGGTAGCACAAAATTCGCTAGTAATCACCTGAAAGATCGTTTGTTTGTTTGTTTGTTTGTCTTATCGAACTAGCACACGCAAGTCGTCATTTCCCTTATTTGCTACCAATCATTTCTTACAAGTTCGAAAAATGGCATGTTCCCACGACGCCAAAATGATACACCATTTGCTGAACTCTACTTCTTAAAGAGTGAATCGTTGTTTAACTGTTGTCTTATCGAGTGGTTTTCAATTGAGTGTCGTAAAATCAAAACCAAAGCAATGATAGAGCCAATCACGTACTGAAGGAAATACACCCCTCAGCCAATCACAGATCAAAGTAATTCACGACTTGGTTTTACTAGCCAATCAGAACTCAAGGCAAGTAAACGCAGCCGGCGCCAAGCGCGGGAAACGGTCGTGACTAAATCGCAGTTGGTTTTAGTTTTGCATGTGATTGGTTGAAGAGTTCGCGCGTCTTTTAATTAACCAGTGAGCAAACCAAAGCAATGTCGTAATTACTTTCGGCACTCAATTAAAAATCGTCCCGTACTCTTACATTATTTGCATAAAATCTGTCCTCACTCTCCAAAAATGGCTCACTCTCCAAAAAAAACGTTATCTTGCGTCTGCAGTACTATCATTCGAAGCCGACGAGTGATCTTTTTAGTTTATACAATTGCGTAACTTGTGTATGCTCCCTGTGATCTGATTGGTTGAAAGGTTCGCGCAATTTTTTGGATCCGATCACAAAGCAAACTATAAGCAAAGCAATTGCGTGATTGGTTGAAAGGTTCGCGCAATTTTTTGGATCCAATCACAAGGCAAACTATAAACAAAGCAATTGCATAATTACTTTCGACACTCAATTTTAAGAAGCACGCTCAACCACAGTGCTTTGCGCGCCATTGTTATTACAATCAAATGAGCCTGTCATAACGCAAGGCGAAGCGCGGGAAAACGCGGGTGACCAAGTCACAGCTGGTTTTGCTTTCGTCTCTGATTGGCTGTGGCGCAGGATTTTTCAGCCAATCGCTAAGTGTCGTAATGCAAAACCAAAGCAACCGTGTGGATAGTTTTAGCACTCAACTGAAAACCGCTCTATGCTCCTGGTGTTTATGCTCTTTGCTTTTGATTTGCTTGATTGATCATAAAACCTGCACGAACTTTTGAACTGGGCGCGAACTTACTTCGATTTGAGATTGGCTGGATTGCGTATTTCATTCAGAATCTGATTGGTTTTGGTTTTACCACGCGATTGAAAACAGCTAATTCGATTCTCTCTAAAAAGCGTCTTAAAAGAGCAACAGTCAATTTGTTATTTGATTCGAAGGAAAGCCAGGCAATTCGGGCCTTTACCTTAAATTCGTCCCGCATAGATGTGGCTTCACAAGTCGCAAAAGAATATCCCTCAATAATTTCCATGCAATACACTGGCTTACATCCTCATCTACAGGTAATGGTTACCAGACAACTCTTTTCTCCCGTGGGTTCCTACTTCGTCTCTTGCCGTGCACGTGCAGAAAAAAATCTGCAGTGCGCGGTGCAGCTAAATAAAAAACTGAATAAAGTAAGCATTGATTCAAATAGATATACTATTAGTGTAGCCTTAAAAGAGTTTTCTGTTTCGCAACAATCACAGTAGACAACTGCAGTGAAAGATATATTGCCGAGGAACGAAGATATAAAACTGTCCATTAACCCAGGCTATAAGCAAGGAAAACATACCGGCCGTTGGCCCGGCGTTTGCAAGTACTCAGTCATCTTCGCCTGCAGCTATCTTGGCCGTCCGTGGGCGAAACATCTACGAATAGTTCCCACGTGGAGAGAACTTAAGTCCACTATTCTCCCCCTGCCATCACCCAAGTTTCAATAGGTTCCGTAATACGGTCACATGAAGGAGCCCACAAGATAACATCAGTAGCATACGAAGAGAGGATTTTGTCAAACACTTTAGTCCATCCTTCAAGGAAATAACATCCTACAAACATGTTTATGGTCATGTAAGGAAGCGAACAAATAGAGATCTCTTATTCTTTATTAAAAGCTCGATTGGTTTGAGCAACGAAGAAATCACATGAAGAGACAACTGGTGTTCGATGACAAGGATAGGACCGTCACGTGCAACCCCACGAGTCCCCTTCTTTAGTTTGTTGCATCATAGACTTGTTACACCAAATATTCCTTCTTTAACCTGCCTAACAAACATCTCGTTGAGGTTTTGTGCGAAAAAAATCTGCGAGAAGCTGTGAATTTTTATCGCGGACTGGCTCTCTGCGTCATTTATGTCCCAGAACTCTTTGCGCGTCCGGTAGCCTGGGAACATCACGCAACACGCAACACTTGTCTTCGTTTGCGACCCAAAAAATGTCTCTCCGCAGAGCTCTTCATTTTGTTTTTAAGATCGGAAATAGAAATGAAACTATGAAATTTTATCGCGAAATCCTTGGGATGAAGGTAAGACCTTATGCTTTGAGTTGAGTTAGTTTCGAGAGGTGAATGCTTTTGATGTTTTGATGAACGATGTCGTGCCCCCCCCGTGGTCGATTAGTTTTGTTGTCAGCCGTGTACATGTTTGGCATTAAAACATGCGTGAGTTTATCAGTGGTGGATAAGATGTATTACTAGCTCCACTCAAGTTAAAACCAAATCAAAACGAACAGTAATGGTTCAGGTATTCATTATTGTGCATAGCCCCTGCTAAATTTTGCTTGTTTTCAACCACGTGAACACTTGGTCATCTCGGAGGCCAAAAAAATGGAAAGTGTTATTACACAGTTTTAGCTTAAGTGTGGCGGTGAATTATTCCCAGAAGACGTGAGCTGTAATGCAAGACTCCAGCTGTAACACCAAACAGTCAAGGTGTCTGGTGTCAGGTCATAGCACCAGGAGATGATAATGGCACAGAGAAGGAGTCTTATGGCTTTAGCTTGGATATGTAAATTTCACTTAATGTTATTCATGGCCACCGGATGTCGGTTACCAGAGAAGTGTGCTAACCGTATTTCTGACTTATTTGAATTGTAAATATCGTTAAATGGTAATACTTATTGCAGCAGAAATGCGGCAAAAGACCCAAGACATCCAACAGTAAAGGCACAAAAACCACAAATCATTGTTTGCGGACGTCTCGGAAAACAGACTTCCATCACTAAAAATGAATTTACTGAAATTCACATATGCCAAAGGCTAAACTGACAGTTTCCCTCTCTGTCCAATTATCCTCTCTTGAGCATTATGCCCATGTTGTCATGACAGCCTTGTTGGTGCCCCTAAACAATGAAACGGTGGCCCTGTTGGTGTTTGCAAGTTAATCTCCAGGAATGAACTCAATCCTTGTCCAAATATTTTCATTTGTTTTGGTTAAAAAACACAGCTAATGATCACATGGGTGGATAAAGGCTCTCAAAAACCCCTTGGATCTCATACACCAGTCGATGTAAACCTCTTGCCCCAGGGGCTGGGACATAGTGGGGTGTCTGCAGGGATTTTCGATGATCTGACAGGTGAAAAGGCCTGACGGGTATCGGGGACTTTGACAACTTTAGCATGATCCAGGATCAGTGGGAGAATGAACTTTGGTATTCTCCACCAATTTGGATTGGGTTTGGGATGTTGCTTGCCTGCGTGTTGTTCAAATTTGAAAACAGAGAATGCTAAATTAACTAGTTTTGGAATGCTGAAGTTTCAGGTGCATTTTATATTTGACATGTAAAGAGAAAAAGACTTTGCGAAGGCAGAGCCTGCCAAATCAGTTGAACTTTCATGATAATAAAGTTTGAGACATTTACATTAGCCTGTGTCTGCTACCTTTTTCAAAAGATGCAGGGGATTTGAATTGGGTAATTTGCTTCAGTTAGAGGAAAAGGTTGGCCTTGGGGCACACAGCATTTTGCAACTTTAGCAATGAGCACCAGTCAAATGCGCTGCTATGTTCCTGCCCCTGTGGTGTAGGGGCTTAAATTGACTGGTGCATCCTGATAATACTGCACCAAACAAAGTTATTCCAACAGCACCATCCATCCCCTCTTTCCCACTCTTCCCCCTCTCCCCCTCTTTCCCTCCTCTTTCCCCTCCTCTTTCCCCTCCTCCCCCTTTTTCACCCTGTTTCCCCCTCTTTCCCTCCTCTTTCCCTCCTCTTTCCCTCCTCTTTCCCTCCTCTTTCCCTCCTCTTTCCCTCCTCTTTCCCCTCTTGCATTAGAGGAACATTTCAGCCAATAGTCTTTGAAAATGTAATATGAAAATTCAGCATGATATAACTGGTCCTCATTGTTTAATTAAACAAGAAACAATAAAATTGGCTGCATTTAATTGCAGGTTTTACGTCATGAAGAGTTTGAGGAGGGCTGTAAAGCCTCGTGCAATGGGTATGTCCAATATATTCACAGGGTTCTTTTTCTTTTGATTGCAGTTTTTTCAGTTTCTTCCTTTCTGCAAAACCTAAAATATACTGTGGTACTGTACTGGCAGTGGTAATCATGTTTATGCACCACATTCAGCCAACTTGTGTGTGTCTGCAAAGTTAGTATTGAACTCAGGAAAATAATTTATATTGATTAGTAGGTAACTTTGCTATCCTAACAGACCCTTGCAAGATTTCTAAGATGGCTAAGACACAACATTCAACAATTACTGTAAATTGAGCCACACTGCATGTATTTCATACAAGCTCTGGAACATAGTGACTAATTTTCTTTACTTTCATTGAAGTCCCTATGATGGTAAATGGAGTAAAACCATGGCTGGGTTTGGATCTGAGGATGATCATTTTGTTGTTGAACTAACATACAACTATGGTGTCAAAGAATATACACTAGGGAATGACTTTCAGGTATTGAATTCAAAATAATGATGTAGTTATCATGTTGTAAGGCTGTTGACATAAGGTGTTTATGACAGTAGTAGCTCTCGTAAGCTTGTAATTCTACTGACCCTCTTGTGAAGTAGCTGCTACTGTTATTGGGGTTAGATATTGTTTCTATTGTCTGTTTGATTGTTGTCTTGAAGGGTAACAAGCCAGTGTTGTGAGACCTTGCAAAGGGTGCTGCATGGCTTGTTAATGTTATTAATAACATTACAAAACAAATGGTAAATGACTCAGAATGCAGTACTGATTTATAGTGTATTAGTTGCATTCGGAGGTTTGCTACAAAGCACTGAAGAAGCAAGACTTTGCACTTTTCTTGTGTTAGCAACATTCTGCATGCAGTGTTACTCATAAATCCCACTTATGAGCCACAAATTATCTGCCATTCTTTTTTTTAATAGATTTAACGATACCTTAATAAACACAATACAAACCAAAAAAATTACCGGTAAAGTCATAATTTATACACTACGGTGGCTAGCACAAAAAGAGGGGAAGAAACTTAAGGTAGAAAATAAAAATAGTAATAATAATAATGATGATGATGATAATGATAATAATAATAATAATGAATAACTGGGTAGTATTTAAATCTAAACTCAAAAAAGCCAATTCCTGAAGGTGTTTTTTTTTTTAATTTTATTGCTGATACATAACTTGACAAAAAAAGACTGACATGGAAAAACATAGTTAAGTTCTAGTCAAGTCCGGAGGAAGAGAAATGGCAATGAAAAATAAATTGGAGACTAAATAACAATAATAATATTACTAATGAAACTTTGTACAAAGGAAGGGAAAGGAAGCAGTAAAATGAAAAGCGTTGAATTTCCTTCTTATATAGTTTTAAAAAGGAGATAAAATTATTCAAATTAATTATCTGCCATTCTTTGCTCTAGGGTCTCACAGTTCACTCCAAATCTGCCGTTGCCAATGCACAACAGTGCAATTACCCAATCACAGAACAAGGTGATGGTTGCATTACAGTCAGTGCTCCTGGTGGCTACAAATTCACGCTTGTGGATCAGAATGTTGCTGGTGGTAAGGACAATAATTTGCATTTTAGATATTCTTATGGTGATCATTTTAGCAACTGAAGCAATAACCTCTTCGCCCACAGTTCCTGAGGTTTTACCACATTCGGGCTTTTTCCTTTTCTTAACGTCAGACATAAGTGTCATGAGACAGGAATTTAATAATAATGAACTTCGATAACAATGAACTTTATATAAGTGTCAAATTTATTTACCACAGTGGCAGTAATTGGGGATACTGTATGGAACAAATGTTGGTTTTGAGAGTAAAGAAATGTGCGGAAACCTGGATTACCGAATTGCATTGTTAAACACCCCCTATTTTTGACAACCCTGCATGCCAAGTCTAGTAGCCCAACCATGGGCTAGATTGATCAGATGAGTGGCAGTTGGCATTGACACTCCTCTTCTCAATCAAGTACACAGTAATCAGTCTGTTTTCTTGTTAGACCCAGTAAAAAAAGTGGCCCTTGGAGTCTCGAACCTCGCCGAGTCCGTAGCCTACTGGCATAAAATGCTAGGAATGACAGTGTTTGAACAGACACACTCCAAAGCATTACTGGGCTACGATGCTGACAAATGCAAGCTGGAGTTGATTGATCTTGGTCAGCCTGTCGACCATGCCACAGCATTTGGACGAATTGCTTTCTCGTGCCCTCGTGATCAGCTACCAGGGATTGAAAGCACAATTAAAGAAGCAAGCCACACAATACTGACCCCTCTGGTCAGTTTAGATACTCCAGGGAAGGCTACAGTGGAAGTTGTCATCTTGGGTGATCCGGTATTAACGCCTTTTTGTTAAATATGCTATTGTTTCCTTTAAGTGATGAAAATGTATTTCCGGGTGTGATGAGTTATTCAGGCCTCCGAGTAGTCTAGCAGTTCACATATGAATTATTTCATATATACTTCACATTATTTCACTCCTCACGGGAGATATGAACTCACTAAATTGACCTCGCTCCCAATGTGTGGCTTCATAGCTCAGCTGGTAGAGCATCGCACCGGTATCGCGGAGGTCACGGGTTCGAATCCCGTTGAAGCCCTGATTTTTTCAGGCTTCTCCTTTCCAATTGCTTAAATTGGAAAATTAACTGCGATGATCAGTCTTCACTTTCAGTAATCTAGAAAGTAGATTCCAAGGTGCAATAAGTAGAGGGACGCCAATTCGAGTGCCCAAGGCACAAGCCGTTAGGGGGTCTGGGGGCATGCCCTCCCCCGCCCCTTTCAAGAAGAATTTAGAACCACTGAGGTACTATTTAGGGAGCTTAAGGAAAGACGACGTCGACGACAACGAGAACGCCACAAAACAGTAGGCTTAATGAGCAAAAACAATGGCTCCGCACGCTCTGCACGTGCGTTTTACATTTTGGTACATTTCTTTGCCATTCTCGGCTAAACGATGACGTGAAATGACCAAATCTGAAGTTTTACTTTGGACGTGAGTGCACGACGATGAATTTCCCATTCTTTGTCATAACTTTGACGGCGTTCATGCCAATTCTGTTCCTGGACAGTTAGTAATTGTTTTACACAGGGACGAGTTGGAATAAGCGCGAAGTGATTACAATAACGCGAATTTCTGCTTCACA
>BLFK01000490.1:5242584-5278063 GCA_014634185.1 Astreopora myriophthalma
CTTGGGATTGGCAATAGCCTCTCATGCGGACCGGAAGCGAACTTTTCGCGGAAAGTGTAATTTCAAACGCGATTTCTGGCGTTGTCTGTGAAAACACTGTGACGTAGGCCCACTGTGGGAGTGGTACACCTGGTTATGAGCTCCAGATGTTTGGTTTTAATGAGCGCAAGACAACCTCGTTCCCAGGGTATCCTATCTCCCCCAGGAATCAATTAAAGAGGCGTTTCAGTGACTTTCAAAGGGTTGAGTGTCAGCATTGATTTAATTAGCACTTGTGAATTGTACTGTATTATACTGCTACCTGAGAAATTTCAAACCTAGAACCCAGCCTCTTTCTCCTTTCCTCCCTTGTCGTCGCAATCTCGAACCCAGGGTCCTCGGGCTCTTTGGTCAGCGGATGGCGCCCGGAGAGACTGGGATAATGGACGCCGTTATCCTACAAAATCTGGAACGGTTTCTTTGCTGGCGCTTTTAAAAAAAATCGATTTTTTTCGGTTTTCCCAATCTCCGGGCGCCCACCCGCCGTCCAAAAAGCCCGAGGACGCTGGGTATGAGATTGTTGTCGTCTTGGGAAAAAGCGCTGCTTGCAGCTGGTCACATGACCACGTGGCTACAACAATGCCGCAGGGTAGGATAGCTGTTTTGTATCAACAATCTCCCAACTTTGTCACCCCTCCTTCTGAACGGTTTCTGTGATCACCCAAGATTTGGGTAGTCAGGTGTCTCTCTCGCGACAACAAGGGAGGAAAAGAAGGAGCCTGGAGTCGAGGTTAAAACAGGTTTCTTCAATTGCATTGGCTGGGAGCTCAGGCACTTAGGCTTTATTTAAAATACACGTGATAGATGGCATTACATATAGTTCATCAGTAGTGGTATGAGCCAATAAAGAACTAAAAATGCAGTTAAAAAAAGTGCTGTTAACTATACTAATGAACCACTTTTCTAGCTTGTTTTGAGTCACGTTGACAACAAACCTAGTACTGAAGAGCTCTATCTATACTGCAAAAATGAGAAATTTCTCAGCCCGCTCGTTAACTGGAAAAAGACGGCCGTGTTCAGTGATTAAATGAATAAAGTAGTTTTCAGTTGATTGTCGAAAGTAATCACGAAATAGGTTTGGTTTTGGTTTTGCTGTTGGATCAAAAACTTACACGAAGTTTTCAACCAATTAGATGCAAAACTAAAACCAATTGCAACATTCATGACTGGGGGTGATATGAGAGCGACATATATACAAAAGTTCTCTGAGCCCTTGACTTCAAAGCCCCGAAGGGGGGGGGTTACTCCCAGAAAAACTGGGTGGGGGTGTGAACCCCGCTTCCTGAAACCCTCACCCTATTTCAGACCAAAATCCGCGATTTTCCCAACCCTATTTCAGACCTGACCAAAAATTTGATACCCTATTTCAGCTGTTACAGGGCTGGCGCATTAATTTGAGAAGGGCTTTTGTTGATGGTCGTATCGCCTAATGATGAAGTAGCTTCTTCTAAAAAATATAGCTAATTCAAGACTTGAGTGCACAAACCATACCCTATTTCAAAACGGCTAAAAAAAACACTCTTTGGGGCCGCACATACCTATATAGCCCATATAAAGGGAGTACCCACCCCCCAGGTTCAAGAGTCATGCCGTTTACGAAGGCAATCACGGAGGCAAGTGTGTATTGCACTTTCAGGGCATTTTACGGCTTAAAACACTCTGTTGCCTCAAATGCATGTTTGAAAGCTACTAGCCGTGCTGGCCCATCTTCCGGCGCCCTGGTTGGGAGCATACTGTATTTGTCAGTTGTGGAAAATGTTGATAGACGTTGTGTGATAAACGTTATGAAACAAACGTGTGGTTGATTGATCGATTGATTGATTAATTGATTGATTGATTGATTGACCATTCCTTCGAGCGTTCACGCAATATGCGAAATTTTTAAGGGATCCGGATGTGAAATTTCATGATTTACAAGCAAGGAAAGTAAGCTGACTCAACTTCCGTTTAAAGGCTAACGTTCTGTCATAAAGCAGTTTTCACTTGAGTGTCGAAAGTAATTACGCAATTGCTTTGGTTTGGGTTTGCTCCGTGATTGGATAAAAAACTTGCGCGAACTTTTCAACCAATCAGATACAAAACTAAAACCAATTGCGCCTTAGTCACTCTCGTTTTCCCGCGCTCGGCGCCAGCAGGCTTTAGGTGCTTTGCGTTCTGATTGGCCAGTAAAACCAAGTCGTGAATTACTTTGATATGTGATTGGCTGAATCGTGTGTTTTCCTTCAGAACGTGATTGGCCCTGTAATTGAAAACCGCTCTAACCTGCAGATGCGAATTAGTTCGAAAATCTTGGACGCGTACCCTGCAGTGAAGTCAGCGGCATGAAACGTTTGCAAATGAATAGTTATTCACTGGGCAAGCATGTGTCCTGCTCCAAGTGGCCCCACTCATTGCATTCTCGACAAAAGCTGTCTTTATCAGAGTGAGCGAAATCACATCTTGTCCCTTTCTGGCAGCTACCGCTCTTATTGAATTTACATGCTGTGCACTTCTTGGGATTCCTAAAGAACTTCTTTTCTGCATCAGTGTGGCTGTGGCTGCACTTCAACTTTTTCCGACATTTAGAGCGGTATTTACATTGGTTGGAAAACATTTGCATTTTTTTAAGAGACTGGCGCTGGAAAACTGTGAATTTTCCATCTCTTTCGCCGTCATCTTTTGCTTGCCTCTCCCGACGTGGGTCGTGTTCATCTTCGGGTGACGTATCTTGAGAACAAATGCTGCTGGAGCTTAATATTTCGTCGAAATCTGCCAATGCGTCATATCTGTTCGTGAGCCAAATCCCTTGTTCTGGAGCTTGTTCCTTGCAGTACCCTGGATAATTAATAACCTTCCCTTGGTATTCTTGTTGAAGGAGTACAAAGATCTTCTCAAAATGATCTGCAAAGTCCTTATCAGGGTCTTTAGACTTGGCTTTACTTTCAAAAACCAGGAGGAGGTCTTCAAAATCCACTGGGCTCTCTAGTATTTTTGGTCCTATCGAGCAGAATTGAAAAGGCCAGCCTAACTTCGCAGTCAGGTCCTTTTGCCAATTTTCGTCTGGAGTAAAATCATACTTCTTTATGACAGCAGATCGTGAGTTCAGGCTTGATGAAATTTGGTTTGCATCAAATTTGTAATTTGTGAAAGAGATATCTTGCATGTGCGAATCTAAGGGAGAAATTGTCAGTAATTCTGGCTTCTCATCTGCAAGGCATTTGAGTTGATTTGAAATACCGCTCTCCCACATCCATATTTCAAAAGACCATCTTTGGTTCAAGCCTTCTTTTATAGCGGGAATTACATCAGCATCCCCACTAACAAGAACTATTTTTCCCTTGGCGACATCCTTATCGGAAACAAGGGCAGTTACGTCGGCCACCATTTGGTGGTCAACCTGTTTTTCTTTATTGGTGTATCGGCTTCGTTCACTTGTGATAACTTTCCAGCCATGCCCCCGTATTTTCTCCCAAACGGTGTCTATCGGTGGAGGTTCCGATCCGTACAGGACGCCCCAGGCAACTGTTCTTCCATTCGCGACAACGTTACCTACTTTTCCAATGTCCAAACGCGCCCTTGGATCTTCTACACATTTTAAGTTCAGTTGTTTGGCAGCTAGCTTCTTTGCTTCGATCCACATATTTGAATCATCGACATAGATAAAAACATGCTCGTGATCCAAATTTGGTTTCTCAAGCCGAAAAAGGTGAGTGCAAATTGGGCACTTCGGCTGTTGTACCTTGCATTCTTCGTATAACTCCTCGTAGAGGTCCGAGTAACATGAACGACATGTCACGTGCTGGTTTGCACATTTCCAGTATTTGTGATAACTGGTTAATTCTTTACAACAGCGTTCGTTCTGGCAACTGTATCTTGCAAGAGCACCTATGGAGCAAAAAAATCGCGTCATTCCCACATCGTTCTCAAAACTGGTGAAGATCGGTGTTAATCGACCGAATTGAGGTGGTTTAAGCAAAGCTCAAAACTCGCAAACTTGAAGTTCACCAGCCCCCGTATTTCCGAAACAAACAGCGAAGCGGAAAAGTCAGGACTGTTGCAGTTTCAAGCTCAGACATATATTTTTGTGTTTTCATTTGAATGCTATTGGTGATCTCCATAATGCAATAAACAAAACCATCGCTGACGGAAGCATTGTTTCAATGGTAGTCTACGAGGTCTTCGTTTGAAAGAGTTTAAGTTATTTGTTTAAGTTTATATAAACACTGTGAGTGTTGGACGCCATTCATCGATCAACGCTTCTCACGTGAACGCCTCCATTCGTCTTGTTCCACAATTTTAGAAGTTTGATCCTTGGGGCCGATCCGCTTTTGTGTCGCTCAATTATATATTTTTCAGTTTATTCAGTTTCATCTTAAAATCGATTGAATAGACAACAATGTTATAAATTATAGCATGTGTACCTTTTCCAGGTTGTTGAATAAGAAGGTAAAATCTCATCCACATTTTTGGTGATGGCTTGACAGAATAATACATTCAACTTTCATTCGTTTTACAACGCCAAATCGATGATGATTTGACAATTGACTTTGACAAGGGGGCAACCCTACAACATGGAATCCGGAAGTCAAAAACAGCACTTGTAACAGAGGAAAAATGGGTTGGGAAACAAGTAAGATATCGGCCAATTTGCACCACGCAGTTTGCATGCACCCACTGGCACCAAGTGAGAACATTTAAACAACACATTTTACTATTATTACGCGGATGCCAGGGGCAGCCGCGGTAAAGTTTGCGTCGATTCTCCGTTCTGTTCATCGTAGTTGCAAATTGCAACGCTTGTTCTGATTGGCTAGTGTCACAAGTTTGAATTGGTGTGCGATACTTCAAATCATCTCAATATCTGAGTGAAAAATACTGAAGTGCGGAGTCGACTAGAAGATAACTTAATTGAAACGCTCTGAACTGCGGAAATCTGTAGGAGAAGGTATTGTTTAGTATTTGCTTTGCTTTATTAAAGTCATTGAATGTATTAAAACTGTGAATAATCGAACTTATTTGAATGACTTCATTCACCATCCGGTGTCCTACTTGTTCCATTACATTTTGTAATGTGGTCTTCATTGGAGTTTGTTTATTAAATCTTTTTAAGCAAGTTGCGCGTGCAGTGATGTAAATTTTTTTGTGGTTACAGTAGTTCTCAGGAGGAATGCAGTTGTCAATTTCATGCATGCGAGTTCAATGTTATCGTTAAGTGCGATTTCGAACAAAGTATGTACGTTTAGTAGCACCCGAGATATAAATTGTCGGATATTCTATATATAATTGGGTCGACCGTTTGCGTATTATATACTGAGGTTTGTTTATATTCTTTGGACAACTATAACTCTTCAATGGAATGGTCATTCATTCGCCGTATTACGTGTGCAAGCAATTTTTTGACATGGAAAAAGTTAAACTGTGTTGTACGATCTTTCATAAAATAGTCCAATGAGTTTTACACTTAACTCAGCTGTTAACTGAAGAAAAAAAGTTTTACCGTCTGTTCAAACTTGAGGCCTGGTTCACACTTGCGACATAACGACATAACGACATAATGACATAATGACATAAGCCGTTGTGTCGTGTTTATGTCGCAAATGTGAACACCGACATAACGACATAGGGCAAAGTCAATTTAAAGAGAAAATAAGCACATAACTTAGCTCTTCGTTTATCAACAAAACTAAGAAATTATAGCTAGAAGCTTATAAACACTGATCGCCTATTCATACTATTGTTTTTGAACTCGTTGAGGCTTTTATCGTATAACACAGGAAACCCTCGAACGGCTTCTGCCAACAACTCGTCAATATCGGAGACTTTTAAGTTTTTTCCTTATGTCGCTATGTCGATGTCGTTATGTTGCCAATATGTCATTATGTTTACGTGTTCACACTGACAACATAACGACATAGCGTCCTTCTTATGTCGTTATGTTTATGTCGTTATGTCGCAAGTGTGAACCAGGCTTTTACTGCTCACATTGTGGCATTCCAATCTGTCAACTTGAACTTGAAGCATTTTCATTTGACTTGAAAACACCACTTAGGGCTACCTTGGTAAATATTTTCGTTGTTGATTTTGGAATCCCAAAAATCTCCAATTACCGTACAGTAACATTGTATTCTTTGCCTGCTATCTATTAGGGATTTTATCCTCAATACACTGATTCATTTGCCTTTTTACAACCAGACCCTCCCCAGCGAATGCCTGCCTTCACAGTAACTTAAGGTTATGCATCCGCGTCAACACCTCCAGGCGTCTTGTTTCCTGTGTTGCCAGGGTACATTTGTATAAGCTAACACGGTCTGATCGTTTGGGATTCTTTTTAGGTGTAACTGTAAGTTGCAGAAATTTCTAGGAAACGGTCTCCTTTTCTTAGAATTTCATAAACTACGAGTGGTTCCTCACTGCTCTTAGTGACTGTGAAGCAAGGGAAACACATGAACTTGCACGAAAATTACCTCTAGTGAGTGATACCTTGCAAACTAAAGGACCACTTTTAGTCCTTCCGAGTTGCTGCACGTTTTCCGGAAACAGTATCTGTAATTTTCATTGTATTCCTCAAATTTTGTTTTATTTCAATGAAGACTTGATTCATTTATGAGGTAACCGGAATTTTTCCTTTTAGTTTATATCAAGCTCAAAATTATGGGAGTGTAGTCCCCATATGGCGTTCTTACCCCACTGAAAACAAAAACAAAATCGTCTTCCACTCCATGCAAAAGTTTGAGATGACATTTTGCTGTCCCATGAGAGACTGCGTCAGGCGTCTTTACCGGAAATGAAAAATCGCAAAACGCATTTTCGAGTCTCCCATCCTATAATTTGTTATTGTTTTTGCTTCTCTCGCTGAAATATTTTAGACATCAGTAACTGAAATCAAGTTTTCTTTTTCTCGATTATAGTTCGGTTTCCGGTTTCCGTGTTTTAGGGTTGCCCTTGGCAACGACCCCCTGTGGATTTCATCAACCTCCTGTTTTTCCGAGAAAAATATCGTGGCTCGAATTCTTGGAAGTGGGAACCCAATTTAATTTTAGTAACCGAACGAAAGTTCGAGTAATTTTGCCGACTGAAACTGCTGCTAATTTCAGGGATAATTAGGTCTTCAAGTTTGGCATGCTTACGTTCATATTCTTCCACTGTTAGAGAGCGATACTCCACAAGCTATGACTTCGAGGCTCCATCCATACACCAGCAAAGATGCCAAACTTTTCTTTCATCCAGCGGACTGTACTTTTTTCTACGTCGCGTTTTAATGGCAGCGAATGGAGTTTTTTACCGTAATCATTGTAACAGTAGCATGCGAAATGAAAGAAACAAGAGTGAAACGACCGAGTTATGCTAGGAAAAACAGGAATAAACCGAAGACTTGTCAAGTGCCTACCATCCTCGGAGACCCAGGGGCAGATAGTCGAGACGAGGAGAAAGTCTAAGCGGGCGAAAAAAATCGGCAACGAAGAAAAGTCAAGAGCGGTTTTCTTCGTTGCCAATGTTTTTCGCCCGTTTAGACTTTCTCCTCGCCTCGACTATCTGCCCCTGGGTCTCAGAGGATGAGTGCCCACAAAATGGAGGAAATATCATTTGACAAAAATAAACGAAAAAAATTGTAGAAAATGAGTATGTATACACAAGCCTCATTTTGAAGTTTTCCCAGTTCTTCATTCTTGGTTCTTCGTTTTTCGTTCCTCGCATCGGGATATGTTCTGGAAGATCAATTTCGTACTTCACTTGTGATTCAAATTCACGCGCATAAGCATAATGAACCTTTTCGTCTTCCTACGCACTTCTTACAAAATTGTGACACAGCACTGCCGTTCCCGTAATAAGGACATGGAATCAGTCTTTCTTCATTAGAGCATAGTTACTAACCATGTTTAGAGGTAGTGGCTTGCTTGTTGTTAGAATTCATTCTGGCGTTCGAGCGACAAAGTTGCAACAAGCTTTCGACTCTCACTCCAGCGTTTTAAGGGTGAGTCGCATTATTTCGTGCACTTAGCAAGACTGAAGCAATTGTAACGAACACTTACCAAGTTTCCCTCGACTTATGTGAGAAGTAGGCTTGGAATACGCCATCCTCTTCGTTTCCTCATGTATTCGTGTCTGATATGTGCTAATATACCTGAATATCTATCCGCGGATGTTGGTCATGTGACTCCACGTCACTTCTTGCTCGCAAATCATTCGGAGGTTGGTTGATTGCAACGAATATACTCGAACCGAAGAGACGACATGGCCCGAAGTCAGTTGGTTTCTTATCGTCGGGTTTATAATTGTTTTCGCACGATAAGAATCCGAAAAAAGTCCGTTTATTGTCAGCCCAGTGGTTGTCATCTCCAATAGGAACTCTTCCATCAGTGAATATATGGGAATAGATGAATAAGAAGAATCAAGGGTCTGTTTTTCAAACACCCGGAAGAGTTTTCGGGCCAGAAAAGAGCATTGTATGGGAGTTTAACCGGACGAGTTTGCCTTATGTTTTAACACTAATTTTAAATCTAACTTTGTGGCAATTGATGTTGTTCGTATAAAATTGAACTCCAGCTTTCTCAAGTACTTAACATTGATCTTCTGTCAAAAAAGAGGGCCTCCTGTAAAATGTGTATAAGTCCCTAACGAATGCACACTAAATTGGCGGCTTTATAATATCCGCTCAGTTGGAGATAAATAGATCCCTACGTTGAATTAACATATTTCCTTACGATTCTACTAGCCCTTCTCCGTGCTTGTGTAACGTGGGATGACAAGAGAAGTTCACAGAATAACTTTTCAACTTCTGTTGATTGCTCGCCGTTCGCCATCAGTGGAACATTTTGGGGAAGAGCCGGCCATTGTTTTTAGCGAATGACACTCCATCAAAGCTTAGCTTCTTTTCGAATTTAAGGGCTGGTTCACTATCATTTTTCAGAGGCATTCCATCCCAAGTTTTAAGGCCCGCGGCTCCGTAGGGCTTGTCACTTATCCAATAGCAACATATTGATCAGTCTATTTCCTTTAAAAGAGGCGCTAATTGTTGGCGTCGGAATGATGTCACCATGGTTTTTAAATATGGGTTTATTTTTTGTCACCTACACCCACAGTTCTTTGTAGCTCACTTGTAGTTTAAAGAGACTCCAAAAGCGCGGTTAGCAAAATGTAGAAATTTGCCTTCCTAGTTATTAATTCGTTTACACCAATGCCCGTCGCAGTGGCGGATCCAGGGCAGAGGACCGGGAGGTCCGCTCCCACCTCCCTTATTTTTGGACCATGTCGTTTCTTTGTAATAAAGCTGCCTCAAAATCGAGGAAAACGTTAAAAACCGCAAAAGAGCAGCAAATGCGTTTTGAGAGGAGGCCGTTCCTTTATCTCTAAGTCTGAATCCGATGATGCGACTGACCGTTTTACAAAATTAGATACCTGTAGCATAAGCGGGCTGCTTTCCACTGGTTCTTAAAGTTAGTAAGTCCTCTAATTTATGGTAGTTCCACTTTCAATATGGTAAATTACTGCTATGTAAGTGTTTCGTACCAGTGTACCAGTGTACCTCGATCACTGAACTTACTTATTCTGCCGTCCACTACGTAGCGTCTTTTCCTTAGTTCTTTATGTGCTAAATAATTAAAGATAGCGATACGTTCCTCTTCATTTTCAACAGGCCTTAAGAAGCCTAACTTTTGAGGATCTTCGTTTGCTAGATTCACAGAAACAACCATGTCTTTTGGGGAATTTAAATTTTCCTCTTGATCGATTAATGTAGACGTAGATGCGTTCCTTATGGGCCATGGCAAAATGGCGTCATACTCACCTTTCATCACAGTAGTACTCTGTCAGTGATAGGTTAGTATTTTCTCCTTCCTTCATCCCGTTTGGGTACAACTGAGGATAATTTAAACTTATAACCATAATCAGCCCGCCCTCCTAACTAGAATGGAAAACTATCTATCCTGGTTTGATTTCTTAGTTTGGCGTTTTTGAGAAGGTTTTCTAAGTCATCGAAGTCGTTATCTTTGACCAATGAGAGCCACCCTGGTTACGCTTCATCACAGATCTATAACTTTCATTGCACTGCAAATAAATGTCCCGACAGCAATAAGCATTCTGCCCGATGTGTTGATCGTCCATGTGTACACCTCATTTCGCTTAATATCAAATGAGCACAACTTTGCACAAGCCAAATCAAGATGGACTCTCATTCAAGATTCCAGATGGGACTCAACCCCTTCTCGCTCAACCTACCTGTGTTGGGAGCGCGATTTATAATTAATATTCGCGGCAATCCAAAGTCAAAAAACATCGTTTTGTCTGAGTTGCCAGGACGAATTTTTCCAGCGGTCTTACCGTTGAGACCCATCATCCCTCGGGGAAGAGTAGAGCAAATGGCGTCGCCATGTAGTTTTTCCGCTCGTGTCTAATTCATGTTTTTAGGACGGCGTCGACGAGCATGGCTAGAAACAACGTACATACAATTTAGCATTGTGAAATTTAATTTTTTTCCGCATGTTTTATTGTGTATCGTTGCAAAAGTTTTGTAATTTTGTCACATAGGTTTTACCTTGTTGCTTGATTGATAAAGACGAGAGTTGAAACGTGAGTCGTGCATGTGTGTTGTATTGAGATCGATGCCGCCACACTACCGGAAAACAAATACAACAATCAGTGATTCGGAGCTTAGTACTTAGTTAGTGGTACAGTTTTGCCATCATTAAACTTCAAAAACAGGGAAAGGTCAAAAACAGAACCCACACACAGACAGAAAAATAAAGTGACAAGATTAACCTACGAAAAGCAACACACACAGTTACAACCCATGACGAGCTTTGCTTTTTGAATTGAAAGAAACAAACTAGGCTAATTCCCTTGTCAATTCACTAACGTATCGCAGCAAGTCTAGTTCTTTAACACATTCAAAAACACCGAATAGCTGGTATCGCTATAAATGGCTAATCCCCGTCGCGTTCAGTTTGTGGTCCTTTAAGTTCGAAAAAGTCGAAAGAAACCATATTTTGAAACTAATTTCGTGGTTTACGAAGTGGAAACAATAACATCCATAAGTAACATACATAAACGTTTTAAATTACACTTCCAGTGCTTAGAGATGACAACCTTATATTCTCTTGTCAAAGATGCTCTGTCGATGGACTGCTAGCAAACGGTGCAATCAGGAATGTTTTAGAAGTGATCGGTTTGTGGCTTTAATGGATTCTGTCGGCCAAGTAGCAATTTCATAGTAACCGTCAATCAATCCCTTGGTTTCTATGGCAATCACCAAGCAAATGACACGCAAAGAGAGAACGATAAATTGTTATTGGTGGAAAATGTTATTCAGATTTGAGGTTAATGTTCGCCGCCTGCCAATCATATCAAACAAACTTATTTGGGTGGGGCGTGGTCGACAGAACGAAAACGATACGCGTTTTGTGTTCGCTTGTTGTTTGCGAGAATTAATAGGGGACTTAAAAAAAACAGAACAGTGAAACTAGTAATGTGGCAAACAGTGACAATAACAGAGCTGTTAATCTTTTTACTGCAAGTATAAAAATTATAGTCGTGGGTGTTAAGTTAATACGGCACCGCCTACCAACAAAAGTACACATGGTGGTTATGTGTAGGTGCCGTACAAATACTTGGTAACTATAGGTTCAAATTTTCGCCACTCCCTTACAAACAGACTTGCATTAATTATGTGATCTTAAAAATGTCCAGCTATCGACAGAGAGGTTGGATTAGAAAGTTAAAGTGGAGGTCAAGCAAAAGGAAAAATTGCGTAACGAGCCAAAGGAATGACTGCGTAGGAGGCTAAAGCAGACGGGGCTAAATGAGATGAAAATAAAGTCATACAAATATAAGAAATCATTGTACAGAGTACAGCAATCAGTTCAATTCAAATGATGAACAGCGAGAGAAAATAAATATTTAGAGACATTACACGACATTTAATTTATACTTAGATGCGTCGCTGTCAAATTTTTGATTTTTCTTTGGGTTGGTGTAGAGAAAAATTTTAAGAAAAGTAATTATTACCCTGGCCTCAGTTGTTCGAAGGGTAGATAGTGCTATCCACTGGATAAATCACTATCCATTGGATAAGCAGTAGCAAAACCAATTGAGTTATCCTGTGGAGAGTGATTTATCTAGTGGATAGCGCTATTCACCTTTCGAACAACTGGGGCCTGCACTGGCCGGGAATCGAACCACGGCCTCCCGCGTGGCAGGCGAGAATTCTACCACTGAACCACCAGTGCCGTGACGTGTGTAATTTTGTTTATGAAATTTGTTTCACATGGCAACTGCAACATTTTGCAGACGTTTACATTGCATTCATCTGTGTGTCTATGAGCTCTAGATCGTTGTTATGGTGACAGACATTTTTGTTCAGGGGAAGAGGTGAGTTAAGTTGTTTAAGGGAGAGGTGCGCTTTTACCTATAGTTTTAATATTTTCAAATCCAAACTTCTTCGTTTTCGAGACAACGTTGATTCTATTGAAATGATTTGTTAGCTGTTTGTTTGTTTGTTTAGATTTTTTCGTTAACATAATGTAGCGAACGAAGGCTAAACAAAAGTAAAATGGAGTGGGAGAACTGGAAAGGGTTTTCAACACTTATTCGTTTTTCTTGTTTACCAAACATTTTATTCTTCCAGCGGTTTTACACAAATCAAAGCCAAAAGTCAATTGGAAAAAAAATCTTATCAGCTTTCATATATAGTTTGTTTGTTTGTTTTTTTTTTTTACCGTGTTTATATAATTTTGTCATGGCAATATTATATCATGGCCTTAGTTTGAATTGCAAATGCATCACTGATCTAATTATTCATGTTTTATTGTCACTTTCACCGCGCTACAAAAACGAGCAAAGAGATGTAATATGGCTTCCTTCGAATTTCGAGCTTGTTGTTCTGATTTTGTACCTACTCGACAGGGTAAAGAACAAATTCTGCCCACATGGGACACTGGTATATTCAAAGTGAAGGTTGCAGAGTGCGTTATCCGGTAAATCAAGACCGTGACGTGCCAGATTGATGATGAAAGACGGATTTGTCAACTGTTCGCAGTGCAGCATAGCAAGGTATCTCACTCAGACTCTTACTCTTAATCATAAGAACAATTTTATTCTTAAGTCATTCTTTTTGCCCTCAAAGTCTCATCACTGAATACGATGCGGTTTGCTTAAAAATGACGCGTCTGAAGGTTCTACTACGTTGCACCTTGTCGTGAATTCGACATTTTCAATCCCGACGGTATTAATGCACGGTTTTCAGCCAACTAATTTATTCCTGCTTTCGTGTCAACATCTCCACCGATGTGACGTCAGGGCGGCCATGTTTGTCCCAGAACTGAACTCTATTCTTATGCAAACATTTTCTTTTGTTCTGGTTCAGCAACAATGGCTGCTGATCACGTGTGTGATAACTCTCTTAGGGTGCGTTCTTTTTCGACAATTTTGCAATAAAAATACACGGAACGTTCGGTTTACCTGTTCTTTTGGGAATTATTCCGTTTTCGAAAAGAACAGAATTGCACTCTGGTTGTTCTCCTCTCGATAGCAGAATGAACGGAATGAACAGAATGCGGTTCACTCGGAATACATAGAATACGCGTTTCGTTTAGGGAAATTTTGGCGCAAAAATAGTGCGCCAGTCTTGGTCTTCTCCAGACTATTTCGAGCGCTAGTTCTCAGGTAACCTCCGCAGCCATATTGTTTTACTAAAGCAAAGGAAAGAATTTGCATAAAAACAACATGGACAACAACATGCAACGTGGACCTCGTCTATGTCAAAGTGGACACAATCTAAGGCGTCAGGGCTCCTGATGGCGTAGCACCCTACTTGCATCCCACAATTCTTTGATTTGCTTTAAGCAAGGGCTAAGGCTTAAAACATTAGGTTTTGTATCTTTTTACGTGCTCAATTTATCTCCTAGACCGAATTAATGCCAAATTTGAGTGTATAGGTAGCTCAATTAGTTTGTTGTCATTTCTAAGAAGAAATCGATTTGTTCTCCCTACCAAAGAAAAGTTTTTAATTGAGTGTCGAAAGTAATTACGCGATTGCTTTGTCTATTGGATAAAAAAACTTGCGCAAACTTTCAAACCAATCAGACGTCGCCTCTCTCATTTCCCTCGCTTGGCGCTGGCTGTCTTTACTTTCTTTCATTCTCGACTCCAGAGCTCTTCTGCGCATGACCGGCGGGGAGAGAAGAGTACGCGGTCATTCAGATTGTTAGAAGCGTAAGCACTCGGGTTGAGCATGCACTTTCTTTGCGTTCTGCGCCTCAACTTTTCGGCATGCGCAATTGTTACGATTTTGCAGGAGCAACTTCCGAGTAACTTTTCCTGGAAGTAGCATATTTTCGGCATATTTTCAGTATTTTCAATCAAATTCACAATAATTTCACACTTTTTCTTCGGAACTTGATAGGGAAAACCTCCCCTTGCGATCACTTTGCTTTAATTTATTCTACTGTTATTGGGCATTCTGTGCTTGTAGAGTGGGTATCCTGTGGTGGCATTTCAGATATGACACAACTCGCTGAACCCAAAACAAAATGGCGGACGCCGTGGTACTCTCAGACAAAGAAGCAGAACAGAGTGAAGGAGATCCATGCATTTCAGGCTGCAATGGAAAATGCATGGTGCAGAGCTTTCAGTCTTGTAAGCAACACATGTGTCTTGTGTGTTTATTTTTTCTGTTTGTTTGTTTTTGTTGTTTTTTTGTTGTGGTTGCTGCTGCTGTATTCATTCGGACCACTTGCAATGTCACATTACGTTGCGACTTAGCAATCCAAAAACAAGAAAGAAAATATGTGATTTGAGAGATTATGTCGCAGAGCAACGTTTTAAAATTTGAGAGCAGCTTTTGAGCAACTTTTCAAAAAATTTTGAGCACAATCTGTGCAAGCCTAAACGTAACAGGCTGTGTAATTACTTTAAATTTGGTTTTACGACACTCAGACATTTAGCTGACATTATATTTTAGCAGCAGGCTCCCTCACCCTTCCCTGGTTATAGTAACCTACACGGTCATGAGCCCCAACGGATATAACACCTTCCATTTTTTCCTTCAACAGACACAGGTAAAATTACGTTACGACTTGCGATTCCTGCCTGCTGCTTTGACGTGGTCCAGTTGCGTTGATGTCCTTAGAATGTTGTCATTGCTTTTTTTTCGGGATACTGAAAAAATTCTCAAAAGCATTCTTGAATACCGCTAGATCGTTGAAACTCATTTTTTGTACCAGTCTCATAAGCCCCCCTCCCTCTCGGATATATAAGCTCCCCCATCTAAAGCCCCAAGAAAAATCCTGCTTGAGCGTTTAGGTATTTTGCTTCGGCGCTTGCGCGTTTAGTCAACACCCCCATCTTCATCAAAAAATAAGACACCACTTGCAGAATTCCGATATGTTTTTAGCATGGCGTTCCAAACTTATGAAAGGTTTTCGTTCAATCACCGCTTGTGAGAAAAAACAACTCGGAAGAAAGTCAATGTGCAGAAATAGAATGAAAATTGAGATGACACTGTACGTCAGCTGCTATAATCCTAAACCCTGGTTTTCATTTACGGCGCAAGAGGAAGAGCTAGCGCTTATTTCACCGTGGCTCCATGTAAGCATAACCGCGAGACCAAGCACGATTTTTATCCCCGGACGCGAATTTGTGTGGATTCTTTTTCCTGTGTTCCTTCGTGTCTGTAGGCTGTAGCAAACTCTCCGTTTATTTATGTCTGTGTGGACTCATGGTTGTGTTTCTTAGCGTTGGTTCGGATTGTTTATCTCGTATTTCATCATGTTCGTATCTGGACAGTTGTACTTGTTTTTCAGTGTTTGTAGACTCCTTTATTCCTGGTTTTAGTGCTGGTCTGGAGTGTTGTGCTTGTGTTTCTTTGTACGGACTGTTCAGCTTCCGTTTCTTGATGTCTGTATACGGGCTCTTGTACTGCCTTGTGTCTGATAGCGTTTGTATAGTACAGGCTCTTTTTGCTGTTGTTGTTCGTGTTTGTATGTACTCACTCTTGCGCTCATGTTTCTCAGTGTTTATACAGACTTTTTTTTCGTCACGTATATATGGCCTCTTTTGCTTGCATTTGGAGTGGTCTGCTTCGTGTTTCTTTGTCTGTATGGACCCTTGTGCTTGTTTCCTAGCGTTTGCACAGCCTCTTTTGATCAGCAAAACGAGCTGCTCTTATACCTTGGCCATAAGGCACAAAGTATACTTATGGCCGCTGATTGTTGTTGCTTTTGTGTCACGATCTTCCCATAGATAAGCAACCACGCATGCGTGTTATTTTCAGTCACTTATGCATTCTCGTCCCCAGAGGCCGCGATTCTTTCGGTCAGCACCAAGAATAACGACCTCTGGTAGTAAACGTCGACATTCACTGATTGTTTCAAATTTCTGAGATTGCGCAGACAATACGGAAGTCTGTGATTTGCGGACTTCCTGGTTCGGGACCAGAAAGAGGTCGTTATCCTTGGCGCTGACCGAAAGAATCGCGGCGTCTGGGGACGAGGATATCATTTTATGCATTTATTTCTTCATTTCCGGCATTACTTTTTCGTTAATCTCCTTTTTTTTTTCTTTTCTTTTTTTTTTTTTAATTTTGGCATTCATACATTAATTTCGTGATTAAGGGTCTTTTATTTCACCTTGAACTGGAAGTCGGCAAACCGGGAGTCAGCCAAAGTGAGGCTAGTTGTAGCCTCTTACCTTAATGTTTGGATGGACTACTTTGCTCGTGTTTCTTGGTCTTTGTACTGGCTGGTGTAGTTCGTGTTCGTTAATGTCTGTATGGAGTCTTGCTCGTGTTGCTGATCTTTGTATGAAGTCTTGTGCTTGTGTTTCTTAATGTCTGTATGGAGTCTTCATTTGCTCGTGTCTTTGATGTCTGTATGGACTCTTGTGCCTGTTTTTCTGTGCCTGAGTGAACTCTTTTGCTCGTGCAAATTCTTGAATGTTATTACATGATTTCTGACTTGATTTTGGTTCCTAGGTGACACTATTTGTTCTGCTTCTGTTTTTTCAAGGTCGCCAGTCTTGGAAGTGAATTGTTATCACAGCATTTTCCTAGAAGCCCAGGATTTATCGAGGAAAATTCGGCGCTGATTGATATAAACTACCAACCAATACATTTTTCTGTGAAATCTGATCTGCTTCACAATTTTCAACTTTATTTCCTAATCAGAAGCTTTGTCAGAATTATGAGCAATGTCAGAGTTACAGAGTAGCACTGTTCAGTTCAGTTGTAAGTTGTTTGAATCTTGGATGTTTTGCTTCTAAAATATAAGTGCAGAAAATGTCATTTTTAAGGCCACTAACCTTTATGTGTTAATAAAAAGAACTATTGCACTTTTGCAAGAAAACACCTGAGTAAATTTATAGAGCGTTTTCAAATGACGTCACGGCGGCCATGTTGGTGTTCCAAAACAAAGAAAGGGCGGCATGTTGGTGTACCAAAACAATCCTCCGGGAATTGAACTCTATTTTTATGCAAATAATTTCTTTTGTTGCAATAAGTCAATATGGCTGCTGGTCACGTGAGTGAAAACGCTCAATATGGCAGCAATAATTCAAAATATACTATTTCCCACTGGATGCATGATTGAATAAAGGAATGAAATAACATTATGTTAGTGTTCATGATATTTCCGGTAGAACCCATGAAACGCCCGTAACACAGTCCTGACTCTTCATGGTTTGACCCTTTACAAGTCAGTTGAAGTCGTAACAAATTAGACAGGGACATAAAATAACTCTTAATATGTAACCTCTTGTTTTGAAGGACCCTAATACATAATCATTTGCATAACAAAGACCTCGTCATGATAACGAGGCTCAAAGCCTCGTTTTGATGAAGAGGCTCCACGTGACTCGGGAAGACCCTATTTCATGTTTGCTTTGGTTTTGCTTTACTGCAAAACAAAATAAAGATTGACCTCTGTGGAGAGCCTTTTGCACGAATACGCAGCTCAAGCCTTCTTCGCTTGAGCTTTTCAAAGCACTGGAGGAGAGAAAAATGAACATAGTAGATTAGTAGAAGAAATTTTCCAAAGTTAATCACAGTTGTCCGGTTGGCACAGTTGGTAGTGCACCGGACTGTGGTGCGAGAGGTCGCAGGTTCGAATCCTGCCTGGAGTGACTCAGGGTCTTCAAAAAAGGGTAAGTGAGATAGTAGGCAAATAGATAGATGAGGCAAACACGTAAACAGGTAGACAAGGCGGCGAAGAAAAAGGTAAGTGGTCATAAAAAAGGGGGGAACACAGGGGGAGCCGGCAATGATGGGGAAAAGAAAGGAAAGGGGATTGATGAAAGAGGGGAGAGTGAAAAGGGGGTGGTCACGGGGAGCAGAAGAACAAGAGGGGTGAAGACGGGAAAGAGAGAGAAGGAGGGGGGTGATCAGAGGCAAAGTAATGAAAGAAAATTTTTTTTTTCGGTTTTTTTTTTGGAAAAAAAAAATATAAATGCGCCGGGAAGCAAATTCGACCAATCAGATTGCAGGGTTCAAGTCACGTGACCAAAATAGACCAATCAGCGAGCTCGGATTTTGCGTACCAAATTTTCGGCTGATCTGCCGTCAGGATCAGTCAGAAATTTGGAACGCAAAATTCAAGCTCTCTGATTGGTCGATTTTGGTCACGTGACCCAAATTCTGCAATCTGATTGGCTGAATTTGCTTCCCGGCGCATTTCAGCGATTTCACTCTTAAAAATTGGTTGAATAATGTGAAGTCTCTTTACAATTTCCAAATAGTAGCGTTTGCTGCTTACCTATCACTGCTGGATAAGTGTTTCTCCGTCCAAATAAGCCCATAAAACTTTTTGTCCTCCTGAATTTCATCAACTCTGTGGTTAGTCTCTGGAAGCCGCAGTATTAGTCAAAAGGCGACTGTCAAAATACAATGAAAACACTGTTAGCGAAGTAATCTAGAATGAACTCGCAAAGCAAACGTTTCCTTTTAATGCAGCCATACCTACCTACTCTAGTCGACGTATCATTTATTTTAAGATGGTGGCAGCAGCAAACTAACAGTGATTAAAAAGAAAAGATATTTTTTAAGTCTTGAAAACATAAATCGTCGTCGTAAAAACATGTTTTAGGTCAAATTTGAATAAATCAGCAGACGACAAACAAAGGTGATGACAAAAGGATGGCTCACAAAAACGTAATGATAACAAAGGACACAACAATGGAGCTTGGCCCGAAAACAATGATGAAAACGGCTCAGTTCAATAGAACGACACAATAGAAGGCGCTACCGAACACAATAGAGTGGCCATTGTTTGCGAGCCGTTAACGTTTCGCTTGGTATTGTCTTTAAGTCTTCTCCAGCCAAATAACTTATCCATATGACGTCACGGCGGCCATGTTGGTTTACCAAAAACAAAGAAATAGCTGCCATATCGGCAAGGCGAGTAGGGTTTATTAGTATGAAGACGAAAGAATATTTAGTATGGCTGCCATCTTGAAAGAAGCCTGCACCAAGTCCCGAGTGGCATCACAGAGGAAACTACAATTGAGCCTTGATCTAACACAATGCGAAAATCGGCCCAATTCAATAGACTGACAGAATAGAAGGCGATACCAGACACAATAGATTGACCATTGTTTGACCTTTTGAACTTTGTCTGAGTGTTGTGTCTTGTATTTTGTTCCTTTTGTTTTAAGTCATCCGCATCCAAATGAAGCTGAAGCTTATGACGTCACGTCGGCCATGTTGGTGCACCAAAACAAAGAAACAGCGGCCATATTGGCGAAGCTAGTAAGGTGTATTAGCATGAAGACAAAAGAATATTTGTATTGCTGCCATGATGAATGAGTCCTATACCAAGCTCCAGCTAGCATCACAAAGGACACTACAATTGAGTCTAGATCTAACACAATGCGAAAATCGGCCCAATTCAATTGACTGACACAATAGAAGGCGATACTGAACACAATAGATTGACCATTGTTAAAGAGTTTTTGAAGTTTGTCAAGGTGTTGTGTCCTGTATTTTGTTCCTTTTGTTTTCAGGCATCCGCATCCAAATAAAGCTTGAGCATATGACGTCACGTCGGCCATGTTGGTGCACCAAAACAACGAAACAGCGGCCATATTGGCGAAGCTAGTAAGGTGTATTAGCATGAAGACAAAAGAATATTTATATTGCTGCCATGATGAATGAGTCCTATACCAAGCTCCAAGCAGTATCACAAAGGACAGAACAATGGAGCCCAGCTCAAAAATAATAACAAAGTCGGCCCAATTCAATAGAAGGGTACAAAGGGCATACCATAGAGTTACAATGTGGCAGAGAACATTATGTATTCAAAATCGACTACATGCTGTTATATTCAACTCCTGTTTTGGCGTTTGTTTGATTTGATACGGAAGCAAATTGAGCAACTAGCTACAAGAAGACTTTAACATGGTATAAATAATCGGTTTAAGTCTTATTACTTACCAGGAAAACAAGACAAGGAGCCGCGACTGTTCCGAGACAAGCGTTTGTCCAATTTTCACGCCAACTGCAAGGTCCCTGAAAATCAACTCAGTGTTATAAATACATATTGCATGTTGAACGCTGGGTAATATGTTTTTTTTGAAACGTTATCATGTACTCTCCTGCAGTAAACAAACAACAATGACTTTTCTGATCAGCAAATCGCTTACTTATTAAAGGAAAGAAGGCAATGGGCGACAAATAAACTGGATTATGCGAGATAATATGGGAGGATCTTGATTCTTCTCATTGTTGACATTATATTTATGTATCGTCATGAACGTTAAACGTTTGTCTGGAAAATCGTCTGGAACTGTAGCGCTCTTAAATGACAAATATCCGGCTCAATTTTCACCATTTCGCTCTCGTATTTGTTACATTTACTCATAAACCTACCTTTGCTTGATGTAATTTTATTTGGTCCTTAATTTAAGAGAGAAACTCGCACTCGTCTGGGAAGAAATTTGTCCGGTGGGAGAATTATTGTTCACTGGTGCGGCGCTTATTCGGGGCGCTTTTTCGAGTAAATACGTCAATTGCAACAGCTGTACACTGGAAATTGATATGCTTACCTCGTAGATGTTGGACACCGTTTCTGGTGTCAGAGTACACGTTTGAAAACGAAACCATGTCCAGAGTACGTTCAATGCAACCTAGCACTGTTCCACTAACACTTTGACGTGAAATCGGCAAGAAATGATACAACATGATTCCATGTCTTATGCTGAAGCTTCGAATTCTCTTCTCATTGCGTGCAAAGACCAATGTACTCAAAGTGACCAAAATTGTGACTGGTATGTAGTGTCTTGAGCGGTGTTTTCCGGCGTACCTTTACGTAATGAAAAAAAAAATGACAGGCTTAACGCCTTATAGGCTTAGGCTAACTGCCTCGCCGCCTAACAATTCCACCCCTTTTCAGGCCGCAAACATTACGGTCCTACAGCTCTGCCACCCCAAAGGCTACAGGTATTACCACCTTACCGCCTTACATGCCTACCCCACACAGGGTGCAGGTATTACCACCTAACAACCCTTCCCCCCAAAGGCTGCAGGTATTACCACCTAACAACCCTGCCCCCCAAAGGCTGCAGGTATTACCACCTAACAACCCTGCCCCCCAAAGGCTGCAGGTATTACCACCTAACAACCCTGCCCCCCAAAGGCTGCAGGTATTACCACCTAACAACCCTGCCCCCCAAAGGCTGCAGGTATTACCACCTTACAACCCGTCTTACCATCTGTTTCATTGACATATATACAAAAACAGAGTTCGATTGTCGCTCAATTGTGGGATCATTCATTTTATATTAGATCAACTTTTTTTCCAATTGTGGTCGCGCTCTTTCATTTCGATTGCAATTTCCCCATTTACACAGACAAAGTGTTTTCACTAGTGTAAGGTTTAGCCTAAATTATAAACGTCCATTGTACGCATGCGCAAGTTATTAAAATAGTAGAAGCAACTTGCGCACAGTATCAAGTGCAAGTGGGTCCTTGGCCATTTCTTCACCTTGTGATTGGCCCAAACATCTTGCGCCAATCAGCCGATCATACCAAAAACCAAGGCCATTTGTGACCTGCCCTAACGTTTTTCCTCGCTCAAGGCTGCGGTCACATGTGTTACGATCAATGATTGGTTCATTTGACTGTGCGTATGATTTGATTGGCAAGATCAATTATTTTGGTCTTGGTTTCACGCGACAGTTCACTGAAAGCCCTTCTACCAGATATTACAGACACGCTATGAATTCTTAGTGGGTGTGAAACCAAACAACTTACGTTTTCCAAACTAAGAAAGGAATATCTGTAATGTCCATCACCGAAGCGGTGAGGTTCGGGGCTTCGGGCCAGACTGGAGATGTAGTGCAGGAAAGCAAAGTGCAACAAGCTCTTCAATACCCTGGGGGAGAACAAAACACGGGCTATGTAGTCGCTGGTGTGACTCATAAGCTGCACTTAAGCAATAGAGGACTTTTGCCGTGTTTACATAGCCTCATCTAAACACGAGAGCGCATTGGGAGAATTCGAGACAGTTATGCAAACTCGAGACGTAGTCGAGGGTTTAAATAACTGTCGAGAATTCTCCCAACCCCCTCGATAGATGAGGCTATGTAAACACGGAAAAAAGTCCTCTATAGCTTTTATAAAATATTTCTCAAAAATAATTCGACAAATGCTGTTTGTTTTACTTCTTGATTGAAACAGGTTTTCTCGATACACGCTCAAAAAGCGCGTTTGATAACACAACCTATCAAAATTCGTGTGATATCACAACCGTGTTTACATACTCTCATCTAAACACACCTATTGACCAATGAGAGCGCGCGTACTATCCTAATTATTTTATAAATATTATTGATGAATGGGTTTGGAATACTCCAATCAAAACGTTTCACTTTGCATGATGGAGAATATATTAAATTTTTCGTATACATTTGAGCTGCGGATATATAGAATACTTGCTCTTAGTGTAAAACACGCAAAACTTTTTTTTCCTTCCCGTTTTTCCACCTCTTATTACAGGTACGCGTTCGAAAACACGAAGAAAAAGAAAATAAACTGGTTTTAAAATGAAATAACTTGTTTTTGTGCTGTGATTTGCGTAACAAAACCCCCATTCAAATCGATGACGTACTTGTCATCGATTGGTTCTTTTCATCCTAATCCATATTCAATACAAATTGCAAAACTTTTGCCCATTCCACTCTGACCGTCATGGTGAAAGGATCAGCTGCAGCATCACCCTCTGCTTTGTACTTGCAACCCAACTTTTGTCCACCGGTTGCGGCCAGAATAAGGAATCAAGTCTGTTGCATTTTCTCTTCTATGAACAGCTGGTAAGTTTCAGCGATACTACAAGGCTTTTTCTTTTTGTTTCGTTAAACGACGAAGAAAGCAAATGAACGAATTCGAAGCTAACACGTGCTTTGAGCATTGCCAGAACTTGTTCGAAATTTGCCTCCTAGCTAACTTCTTTCCAGAATAAAACTTCATTTGTTGACCAACCTAGCGATGCTTCCCCGTTTATCTTGAGAAATTTTTAGCTAATTTTGCTAGTCTTTCGGAGCAGAAATCGTTGAAGTTTTTCTGTAATACACTCTGTTGAAAAATTTAATATTCACGACTCTACGAAAAATTATCACACGTTGTCCGTCAAAAATAAAAAAGAAACAAATAAAATCATTTGCGACTCTTAATCGTGTACCTTTAAAACTAATGACTTGTTCTATTGATTTGATTTCTGAAAGTCTTAAGGACGGATGGAAAAGTGTTACCATATCGCGATTGAAAGGTAAATATTAGCAACATCAAGCGAAGAGGCGTTGTAAGGAACGTATTCCCTTGATCTCTTTGCCTTTCGCGCCAGTCTCACCTATTGCATTTCTATTTTATTTTTGTAGGACACTTTTAAACGGGAGAATGTATGGAAACAGAACTGATGCAAGACACACTGCAAGCAAATGGAATCGGAAGGGAATTCTACGAAGACAAGAGCCCTAGAGTTGGTATACTGCTTAGAAATGGTGGCTGAACAGATTGCTTAAGATCTCTTTAGACTCGATTTCTAATTTTCATGGCAACCGGAGTGAGCTTACCTAGTTGGTCTTTGCCTGACGTGACATTAATTAATCGGAATGGGCACTTTAATAATCAATACCGCAGAGGATGTGAGCTCAGTGGACAATGGACAGGAATGCTCTATGTAGAATTACCTTGAAATATTGATGGATCTGCCAGAAAACTAGACATCGGAGTTGAAATGAGGTAGGACGGACAAACTAAACAACGTAGGAAATAAGAATTTTTCGCAGTCACCATTTCAGCATTGAGCGATCATTGACTCAGGACGCGGTGGAGAATTGATTGGTCGGCAGGTCTAGGTATAAAGGTAGTACTGTTATCTTTAATACGTATAGCGGCAGCTCGGAGAATTTTAAGGAGGTACTGACCAGTGGCACGTTAATTTAAAATCAATTATTCGATGATAAAAATAACTTTTAGCTATAAAAAATTGCGAAAAAACTTTTCTTAAAAACATTTAAGAATTTTCGGACAAACGGTTAAAAATACATGGTTAAAAAATACACGACGTTTCGACGTTCTCGGACGTCATTATCAAGTGGAAAAGAGACTGTGAATATTCTATAAATACAAAAAATACAATAGTTCATTAAGAAAAATGGTAACATAAAAATACGCTACAAGCTAAACAAAGAGTTTAGCACTAATGGAGTCACTCTGAGTGTTAAGGCTAGGCCTCAGTTCTTTAATAAATAGAGCATATTACATGGCCGCGCGGGGATACGAATTTTACCTTCGAGTGCTGAAAGTATCTTTCACGAGTGGGCGAAGCGAACGAGCGAGAAATGCTTTCAGCACGAGAAGATAAAATTCGTATCCTCAAGTGGCCATGTAATGTTCTGTTTATTTTATAGATACTGATGAAATTCCTACATAAAACATAACCTTTTTAAAATTCATTTTCGAAACAGCAAAATAATTCAATTAAAGTGGACACCTATCGCAAAATGTCTGTCACAAAAATGTCATGAAATTCGGATATAAGGTTGTTGTGAATGAAATTTCAAAAGAACCGGCGTCGCGCCTGAGCGGGAAGCTCTCTTGTAATTGGCTAATTATGTTAGTAACCATGGCGACACCAATATCCTCACACGTGAGAGATAAAAATAGTATGTTCACTGCGCGCGGTAAAGATATGATTTTTTAGTAAAAGGAAAAATCCTAGTATTTCATCAGTATCTATAAAATAAATAGCATTTCGTAAGCGAGGCAGTTAAATTTCCCGTGGCACTTCTTAAGAATACGAAATTGGTCCTCATTAAGAAGATTATTGTCACCTCGCACTTCCAAAAGGTGTTTACCGATAGCTGAATACTTGTGTTCAACAATGCGTTGGTGAAGCTATCGGGCTGTACAACCGACATAATCTGCATCACACAGATCACATGCAAATTTATAAACAACGCAATGCTGACTTACAATACTCGGCTTAATTTCTTTCGGCTTGAGATGTTGCTGCAATTTTTTGCTCACAAAAACTGGCTGTATAGCGACGGCAATCTTACTGCTCAGATCAAAATAACAAGATAAGTAAAGTTCTACAGTTCTAAAATCGTCCATTTAAAATAACATAAGTATTGTTTAAAAACATCTGACTCGATCGAATCGAGCTTTAAATATTAAGTAAGATAAGAATATACTTCATACTGAATACAAAACTAGATCCCAGAGACTCTTTGGAAAATGAACCACAATAGCTTTGTAATACGCTTTCCGTCATTTATTCGTTTTGTTGGTAAAAGTAGATTAATCGCCTAAAACTTAAGTTAAGAGTTAAATCTTTTGATGTTTTCATCGTCATCGCCATTGGACTGTTGAAAACAGTGGACTGAGTGAAGTAGCGAATGGATAAGGATGTTACTAGAACGGGAAACGGAAAACGGGAAACGGGGAACGGGGAACGGGAAAAAAATACCCAATTGGATTGTAAAGAATAATTGTTGTTAATATGGAATAATTTTCCTCAGCGTCTATTACCCAAGCTTTTAAAGCGTTTTGCGCCAAAATTAAAAGATGAATTCGCGATGATAAGTAGAAACTTTGTTTCTAGCAAAAACTAAAATGACATGCGCACTAAATGTGGACTCCTCTGTTCGGAGTTGGCAGTGATGGACTTTATTCAGAAAATTCAAGAAGTCCTTTGAAAGATCACTAAACTGAATGAAACCGGCAAGGTACAACGAAATGAACGTGAAATACCTTTAATTAAGCTTAAAAACTCTTATTTTATTTAAGTATAATTATAAATGAACATGAAATAACTTTTTTAATTTAATGTCAAAGTTTTAGTGTTGCCACTACTTAAGCGATTTATTCTATCCCTTACTCAACTTGTCGTGTCCTTTCCCGCGTTTTTCTTAATTATGATAATTTATTTTCGCTCCAGCTCGAGATTATCGATGCGAAGCTTGTATTCTTATGGCGTTTGAGTCACGCTTCTGGTTTACTTGTACAAAACGTTTTGTTCAGAGCAGTACACGCTGAAAGATGACATTAATCCTATTCGCTTTTGTTCGTACCGAACGTTCTTGTTTGATGTGTGGTGCAAAATAAACAGTGACGGCCGGCCACGAAATTTTAAGCCTTGTTAGATGGAAATTCGTTTTGTCGCCACGTGTCTGATGTTTTCCCCGAGAATAATTCGCCTCACAACTATACAACGGAAAATAACAACTCTACAACTACTTAAAGAACAAACAAAAATTGGTTTTACATGGCTCGTATTCATGGGTTAGCAAACTGGCAGAAAAATTTCATTACTCTATTTCTTACTCAACTACCTACAACGGAAAATAACAACTCTATAACTAGTTAACGAGCCGATAGAAATGGGTCTTAACATGATTTTCTTCTTGAAGAAAACTGGCAAAACAAACCGTAATTAATCTGTTTTTACCTCGGCAAAACGGGAAATTTTTCCACCAAAATGAAATTTTTGTGGGTAATAGAACACTCAAACAAAATATCCCGGTTTTTAATGACATCGGAAATCTAAGATTTTAATTTTAATTTTGGCGCAAAACGCTTTAAAATTTTAATTTTGGCGCAAAACGCTTTAAAAGCTTGGGTAATAGACGCTGGGAAAAATTAGTCCATATTAACAACAATTATTCTTTACAATCCAATTGGGTATTTTTTATTTTTTTCCCATTTTCGATTTTCCCATTTCAATATCCCATTTTTCAATTTCCCATTTCCCATTCCCCATTCCCCATTCCCCATTCCCCATTCTCATTTTACTAACATCCAATTGATAACTCGAATGGAATTAAGATGTTTCACACATTTAGATGTGAACGAAGGCCTTAAATTATTTAATTTACTTGGTGGAAGTAGACAAGTGAAACACACTTGAATTAAAAAATAAGACCAAAAAAAAAAAAACAACAACAATTTATGTTGTTATCATTCATTATCATTCCCATCTAAATTAAGAAAATATTTCAGATTTCCTAAAACTTTCGTTGGTAAAAGTAAACAAGTTGATTTGATCTTGAAAATTTGAAGCAAGTATAGATAAATGAATAGATAAAAAAAAGTAAATAAGTTCATAAATAAATAAACATGCAAAAAGAGGGGTTTTCAAATGACTGTCGAAAGTAATCACGCGATTGCGATTGCTACGTTTTGTGATTGGCTTAAAATCTCGCGCTAGTTTATCAACCAATGAGAAGGAAAACCAAAACCAATCGTGAATCGCACGCGCTACTTTTCCCGCGCTTTGAGTAAGTTACATGGAATATTGCCACGAGTTTCGATTGGCTCATTAAGCTGTTTGCAAATGCTACGATTGGTCGGATTAATTACTTTAGTATTAGTATAGATGGTTTTCATAGTGACGTCATCAAATTCTAAAATCATAATCGTGAGGCCTTCTGAATTTTTATCCATACGAGGTTGAAGATGACCTAGAAATTTAATATTTTTACAAGTTTCCAGTTCCGTAACGTCCTTCGTTCAAAAATACAGCATTTTGAATTTCCAAATTGTCACTTTGCGTGACACCACGATACAATAGTATTTGGTTGAAAAAAATATCTTCCTGTGATTCTCAGCAGTTTGAACGTTTCAACTACATTAGGGGCTGCGTTCATACAAAGGTATTTTATCTCATGAGCGGAAATAAGCGCTTCCATCGAAATATAAACTCCAGATGTTTTCGTTGATTACCGGCCGTCATGTTGGTGGACCACGGAGGTCTACTAACGTGGCGGCTCCATACAAAACTCTATTGAGTTGTGTAAAACGCTTTGGCAAATAACTCGGAAACGATGTACCGAACAGACCTGAGAATTGAAGAGGTAGTTTATATATTTGTCTTTGCAACAATCCAATTTCTTGGCTTTTTTCATTGAACGGTTTCGAATTGATTTATTTTTTGTTGCGTGACAGTGAGTGAAAACGATCTATTACTACACTCAATAGGCCATTTCCGAATTGCTGTTTGCCTCTGTTTCAAAGCGAGTCTTGGTGCCAAACCATTCAAATGATAATGAGTTTGATTTGCATGAAAATACAAAACTCATTTGCATTTGAATGGTTGTGCACCAGGACTCGTTTTGGAACCGAGGCAAACAGCAATTCGGAAATGGTCTATTGAAAACCGCTCTAAATAGATAAATGAATATTAAAAGTAAATAAAACACGCTTCCCTGATTGCAAACCCTGAGGAAGCCCTAAGACACTCATCACTTGCTTCACACAAGCATGCATAAGACCAAAGACATGGGCTAAGTCAGTAGCACCCCCACGAACCAACATTGGCGGCCCCACCATTGAGATGGTGGAGAAATCCCCCTCACCTTGGTTCCACCATCTCCCACAACCTCACCCCGGATGCTGAACTGAACATGCCGATCGTTAACGTGGCAGATCGTTTTCACCGTGACGTCATCAAATTCTAAAATCAAAATTGTGTTTATGCGTGTTTATACCAGCTCACGAGTGAGAATAAAGCGTTTTCATTGCAAAGTGAATTCCAGATAATTTCGTTGATTTCCGGCGGCCATATTTGTGTACAACATGTGTACAAAAAGACGAAACGTTTCGGCAAATAACTAAAAAATGGTGTACCACATAGACTTAAGACTTCCACAAGTTGTTTACGTACTTCTCTTTTATAACATTTAATTTTCCTGGCTTTTTCCTTTAAAACGATCTATAGCAGTGAAGCATCTGAACGTGAACTTGAGCTTAAGAGTACCAAGCATATTTGCCCTGGCAGTGTCGGCCGCATCCAGGATTGCAGATGTTACACCCCAAGGATATGCTGCACGGCGAGCGTGCTGCTGGCTTTAGACCTGCAGGAAGACCTCTTCCCTACAAAGACATCGCAAACGAGACCTGAAGGCAGGCATTGCACACACAGCGAGAAAACAGAGGAGAGAGGAGCGCGTCATTGGGACGTGAGTAGTGAGGCCGAGGGCAACATTGGCAACGACGGAGCAAAGCTCAAACTACTTTGTAGTTACTGTATGAGAGTATACCGCTCCAAGATCGGCAGACTACACCGCCATAACCACAGCCACAGCTAGAGCAATTAAACGCTGCAATCCAACCGCAAACACTTGGCTCGTACTAAGTTGTCCGCCAATAAAGAACTGAATTTATAAATGAATAAATAAATAAATAAACAAATAAACAAACAAAAAACAAACAAATAAATATGCTCTGACCATTAACCCAACAGTATAATTTATAAAAAAATATTTTAGATGCAACATATCGTCTTCCTAATGTTTGTTATAAATGTTGGGCACCTCCTTAAAATATCAACTCGCTAGCTACACTGATCAGTAGATGGGTTTATCATAAAAACACCAATGTCTGGTTTACAGTAGGACCGGGGTATTTTCTGTTTTTGCGTAGATTAAAATGGGATTCGAAGTTATACAGACCACAAAAACAAACCAAGCAAAGCTGAATACTAAACAACGAAAACATATTTCCAACTCAAAACATAAATACTATAACAACAGTACAGCAGGCTTCGCTTTTGGCATCGCATTTGTCTTGCTAGCCTCATCTGAATTCGAGCTGCCATTTTACTTTGGAATTTGCGAGAATGACGTCTGAAATAAAACACCTTCCAGCGGTTTCCAGCGGTTGATGTCAATAGTTTTAACAATCCCTTAAAGGGGTTCTGTCTCGCCATGTTGGTCTCATTGTAGAATGCTAAAAGATGTGTTTAAATCAGTGAAGACCCAAAATGATAATGCAGTTTGCTATTGAAGACCGTGTTACTGCACGGAGACCATTTACTGTATTCTGTTTTTTACGGATGGCAAGGTTGGAAATGGATTGCGTTTTGAAAAATTTAGCTTAATGTTTTTATTTTTTATTTTTGCACCTCATCTTGAAGACATGGCCAAATATTAATTTAATGACTCTTCCTGCAAAAAAATCGTTTGATATCTTCTCCTACATTGAAGGGAATGTTTCGGGCACAAGTAGAGGTCATGGGGATGGTTGTCTATCAGTCAAAAGATAGCCAGGCTCTTTAGTCCGTTTACACCACAGCAAGAAAACTAAATCGCTTAGAGACTCAACCAATCCCTTGAGTGAAAGGTATCGACTTGTAAGTGAATTCAATCAGATGACTCACGGCTGTTATGCAAATATCAACATTAATATTCATAGAGTTAGGACACTATTTCCGACGTCACTATTGCAAATGTGGTAGTAAGATCGCAGCCGAGATTCAGGGTACTGTCTGACCAAGTCAAGATCCTTTCTAATAAAACAATCTGAGACGTGACTAACTAAAAAAAAGCAGTTAAACTAAGCCTTGAAGTAATCATAGATTTACATACAAATGCCGCTGAGTTTGTTGGAAGTATACGTCATGTAAATGAATGTTTTATGGATGCACTGGTGAACGAAGCATTCATTGACGACGCAAGGGAGACTGACTAGTTGAGTTGTATTGTAAGAAAGTTCAACATTTTAAAGGAGCTATGTCACGGTTAAATGGGTTTGAAAAGTTTAGCTAAACTTTTCAATTTTGTTGTTTGTAATCCGTGTCAATCTTCTCCATCCTTAACCATCCTTGTTCCTTTCTGGTTTATTATTATCTCTTTGGTGTTTTTCCACATTTGTAAAGCATTATTTTCAGGTTTCCTTCAATTTAAAGGTAAATTTGTTGATGATCAAAATACCTCAAAATATCGTGACAGAGCCCCTTTAACGATAACCACAACGAGTGTTTAAAGGGGCTCTGTCACGCTATTTTGTCCTCAATGTATAGAACGCTCAAGGATGTCTTTAAATCAGTGAAAACCAAAAATAATAATGCAGCTTGCTTATTGAAAACCATGCTACTGCACTGAGACTATTTACTGTCTCCTGTTGTTACGGATGACAAGGACGGAAACGGATTGCATTTTGAAAAACTCAGCCCCATTTTGTGTTTCAATTTTTCGCACCTGATCTTGAAGACATAGCAAAAAATGTATTATGAATGACTCTTCAGCGAAAAATCGTTTATATCCTCCTCCTAAATTTAAAAGAATGGTTTGGGCACAACTAAATGTCGTAAAGAAGGATTCCTGTGTTTTTTGTCAGCAAACGTTCCGTGACAGAGCCCCTTTAAACTGTCACACAAAACTTCTTTTGAGCTCAAAACCTTCAATCGATCAAACTTATTTATTAAAAGGAATCGGTATATAAGGCTTGTGAAGTCGTGCAATAAGTAAACAAATGCAATTAAATCCAGGTAATACACACTTAAAATTACATATTTGCAAGAACTAATAGGGAGCTTAAGCAACGAAAGTTGTTTTACACGCGGAGCACTGTTGTTGTTTTACACGCGGAACGAGTTGGAATAATTATGTTTTCAGATGCAAAAGTCTGGACAGATTGCATTCCTTAAATATAAGAACAATTTAAAGTTTTAGAGCAACGAGTTAACATAGGGAAAGTTGAAAATTCCCGCCACAGTTTAAAAATAGTTGATTTTACATCGGCTTGATTTGTTCACTTTGGTCTGTATACCCTTATTTCCTTCACAATTAATGGGTTGAGAACTTTTAAGTGTGTAAAAAGAAAACGGGCGGAGAGCAGGGTTTCAAGTCGTGTTTTAAGTGCAGATCTTGAACAGACATTGGGAATTTATGATAATCTCTTACTTGTAGTTCATTAAGTTGGAGGAAAAGACGTTTTCTACTGGACAATAGTTAGAAAAGCGCTTCGGCGACGCATAAGTTTCCTTGAGCGATAGACGTTGGCGGCTGTATTGCTATCTTGGTGGGGGGGGGGGGGCGGGGGGGAACATGGCTAATATTGCAGTCGACGCATGGGGTTTTGACTGACTTTGAAACTTTGTATCTCAGCTTGAAAGCACTAAATTTTCCAAATGTGAAGCTATCTTCATGACTGTTCGAATAAGAGAGGCTTGTGTGGAGTTCAAACATTCAGTAAGTCGGTACGAAAGTAAGAAAGTAAGAAAACTAGTTTTCATGATCTGTTAACACATTCATCACAAGGCAAACAAGATTGTTTACAAACACTGACGTGTAATGTCCTTTCCTATTCAAATTTCTTAAGTACTGAACAAGTCTTTGTTCTCACAGACAATTAACCTTTTGTTGTCACATACGAAACAATAGGTGAAGACCATGCAACTGTTTGAATCTGTTAGCTCCACTTGAAGTCGAAATGAGTATTGAGACAAACAACTTCAACTAAGTAAATCAAATTGCAGCTACAAAGGTTCAGTCAGTCAACATCACATATATTTACTGCAATATCAGCTGTGTTTGTCCTTCAGTCCAGGTTTATGAGTAAGTTGTCTAAGGGCATTGCGCGTAGTGCATCAGCGACGTATTTCATAAGTTTCTTTCTTGCGCATTTTTCCTGCGCTAGAAAGGAATTGCCCGGTAGAAAAAACGTCTTGATATGAAAAACATGGCAAGCAGTACATCTAAGACATTGAAGTTTAATAAATGTGACGAGAAGTGTACTCGGGTTTTTCACTTCTTAAACTACTATGACCAGTTAAAGGGACAACGTTTCTAGAGGGACACGGAAAGTGTACACTCGAGTTAATTCTTCTTTCGTAAACCATTTTGATAGGCTAAGTTTCTAGAGACGCGAGTTCATAGCTTGCCAAGTTGAGTTTAACATCCTCCTTGTAAAACACCTCGTGCAAGACTTATTTAACGGGGTGTATTTCTTAGAGTTTCCTTACAAATTCTTGCACGAGATCGTGTATTAATTCTTAATGGGGTAAAAATGTTTAGAGTAAACGCCTTTCATTATTTTGGCTAAAAATGTTGTCAGGGGAGATGCTATGCAAATTGAGTCAAGTTTTCCCGCCAAAAGACTTAGAAAATACGGGCGCTTGAAGTACGCATGCGCCAACTTTTTAAAAAATATCGTAAACTTAATTGTTCATATTAAGTACAATAATAACAAAGAACACAACTTGTTATTGTCTTAGTTTTTGAGGGAAAAAATACGGCGCGTGCGTATTGGAGACGCCGTATTTTTCTAAGTCTTTTAAGCCAGGGGTCAAAGGTCACCCTAGTTGCAGTAGCTTCGCTGGAAAAATGTTTTATTAAAGAGTACCAAACACTTTGCAATTCTTGGCGTATCCCCAGTTGCTTTATCGAGAATTATCAGTTTGAAAGGAATTTTCAAAGCTAAAACCAATGTTAACGATATAATTAATGCTCACGTTTGTCAACTCGTCAACTACCAAAATCGAAGAGAAAATTCAGCGCAAAAATGGGACAAACGAATGGTTCGTCTCACGGTGTATTCACTTGAGCTGCAGATCGCGAAGTTTCGACTGCTCACTGCTTGTCGTCTCCTGGCGATGAGGTAGACTTATTACACATCAAGCATGATACTGTCTAACTGGTGACGCGTAAGCGGTCTATCTCAGCGCCTGATGAAGACAAGCAGTAAGCGGTCGAAACTTCGTGGTTTACAGCTCAAGAGAATACATCACGAAAGAAATGATTAGGTCGTCACATTTATGCGTTGCCCATTCATCTTCGGCTTAAGCATTTTTTGGTAGCTAACAAGTAGTGCATGCGACAAACTTGAACAACAATTGTATCGTTAACAAATTGTTTTAACTTAAGATACTGACAGTGCAACCCAGACTTATTAACATATACTTTATCCTATAAGACAGTGAACGATGGCTGCAAAAAGGCAGTTCAGTTTTTCCCAAAATCACAGATTGCTACTTAGTTCAAAAAGGGTCTGAACTTAAAAGCGCAACACAATTCAGTTTCCACCGCGGGTTAAACTTTTCTTTCAGCTACTATCATCGTCAACATACCAGAAAGTTAAGTATAATTATCTGGGGTTGCACTGTCAATGTATCTTGAAAGCTAAACTTTGAGTTCATCTAGTTCATTCTTAATAACATAGCATAATAACCAATGTTAAGGCCTTGTCTAAGCTGCATGCTAACGCACCTGCGCTTTCGGAAAAGAAATAACTACAGTGGAACTCCGTCGAACAACCAGCCAGTAAATGCAATCACTTCATTCTTTTCACCCCTCTACCAGTCCCAAATTAAACAGCATAGTTCCTAACCCTGTTTGTGTCCAACATAATTTAAAATTACCCCACTGATGCTAACCCCTCCCCTTCCCACTGGAAAGGTCAAGTGAAATTTCATGGTATGTCAGTCGACACCACCCTACTACCCTGGACTTTCATGCGGGAGGTCGTGGTTCGAACCCCGACAGGACCAACACTCAGGGCCTTTAAAATAACTGAGGAGAAAGTGCTGCCTTTGTAATTGTGACCGTACACGGGAAAACGTACTTTAACGGTTATCCGTTAAACAGGCAAAACCGTTAACCATCCGTTAGTTGCCCGTTAGAAAGCTCTCTCAAAAACGTTAGAGGCGTTAACAAAACCGTTAGGTTTAAACGTCGTAGCGTTAGAACGAAAAGTTTACCCGTTAGCGGAAGTTCTGTTTCCGTTAGCCGTTTAGCATTTGAGCGTTAGAGCGGACAGCGTAGGCGCTAATACAAAATTTGTATCCGTTAGAACAGCTGGCAGAGGCGTTAGAAAAAATCACCTTCCGTTAAACGGGTAAATCAACTGTTTAGTAGCTCTCCGCCGTTAGAATTGCATGAGAAATAGCCATGTTTCGGCCAGAAGTTTCACTGCACCGTACGTGAAGAATGATTTTGCCGAAGCGAGCTTTTTAGGTCACGAAGCAGACGAGCGAGCGAAATTCTCGTTCGCAGGCGTATGCTAAACAAATTCGTTACAACGGCTGCGAAAGAAACTGATCATGAGCGAGCAACACAGTCGCAAGAGGGAAAAAGATGAATCGAATGATTTTATTGTACGTCTAGCGACAGTTTTGACGATTGGTTTGTGCTGTTGACTGATAATGTATGACCCGAATAAAATTCTATCATTAACACGTTGCGAACGAGCGAGCGACAAAGT
>BLFK01000490.1:5284421-5298483 GCA_014634185.1 Astreopora myriophthalma
AAAAAAAAAAAAAAAAAAAAAAAAAAAAGAGGATGCCCCTAAGCAAGGTTTACTTCATATTTAGTTGAGATCATGGCTTAAGATCTCCTGTTGGGAACGTCAGCACATGTAACAGCTTCTTTAGTCGAAATTGAGCGTTCAGAATAAATTTACAGCAACAACAATTCTTTACTTATGAACAAATAACATTACAAAAGTATTACCCGCAACTAGCAAAGCTAAACTTTTTCAACAAACAGGAGACACCAACTTATCCGTTCACAGTGATTAGAGAACGACGACAAATTTGACGAGAACGTAGTCAGTAGATCAGTGACGAGAAGAAAGAGAAAAAAAGAATAAGATGCCTCAATTTGCTTAGGTAACTTCCTCACACATTCAAATAAGGTCAATTAACTGAAATCGGCCTAAGTAGAGGCTACCTGTTCAGGCTGTACAAGTAGCCTATACTTAGCTCTTGCGTGATTGCTCCTGATAGACCCGGCTTAATGCAAAGTTTTTTTTTCCCTCAAAGTCACGAAACCATTTTCCAAGTTGCTGCGGGTGGGCTGTGTAAAACGCAAAGGAAAGTAACGTGAAGAAAGGTGGATTTGAAACTAACATGGCTTTAGTTTTAGCACGAGGGATTGAATACAACAAAGTCAAACTGTAAGTGGTGGCTCAACAAATTTTTGACTGATAAAGAGGCTGCCATGAGACCAATCACGCTGACCAATCATGACAGCTGTTGCCAGTTACATGAACCAATCAGACTATGCAGCCCACAAAAAGCGCGGGAAAATGCGTGCGACCAAATTTGTGTTTGGGATTTGCCTTTTAAGAGTTGAATTTACCAACTTACCGCCACTCAGGAATCTCTGATCTGGCAGCAGGTTAATCCAACCAGTATTTGGATTTGTCGGTAAACATTTACATCCCACCAGCCATACAGAAAATAGGAAAAATTGCGGTCGTGCCACTTACTTCATGATTTTTTATTTGTGCCTAGTGTGGGATAATAAAATACCCACCTAAACGAGTAATTTTAATTTATAACTTTCAATTAAAACAAAGTATTACGTCAACATAATTTTTTAACCAAATTGGCTATCAATAATTTATATTTTTGTCGCTACGAATTCGCCTGTAATCGGTGAAATTCATAAAAAAACATCCACCGGAAATTAAAACCAAATGCTTTAAGATTTTGACAAACCAATGAAAAATTGTCTAAACCTTTTGTGATGGTTAATTTAACAGTTGTCATTTGTCATTTGTGACCTGCCATAACCAGCCGTGCAGATGTGAAACGCGACAAAATGAAAACCGAAAACGACGAAGACATTCCCGGATAAGGTCGTTTCACTTAGTTGCCATGGAAACAAAAAGAACCAAAAACGACCAGGCCTACGCAAAAGTTCGCTGTAATGGCCAAGTGACATTGGCAAGCTGTCTCGTCTGTCTTGCCTGCCTGATCCCATCGCACTTAGCAAAATCTACGCAGGCGCAGATCTCGGCCACGATTGTGCGCGGTGACAAGAGCTCAAGTCGATATTAGGTGGCCGCGCGCGTCGACGGGAAGGAGATTCTGGAGTGCTTGAGTCGTTTTTGCTCAAGTCAAGTACGACGTAGTTCAATTGCGTGGTTTCCTCGTCTTCTTTGGTCGAAGCAAGAATAGAGTTGGCCACACACACTACTACTGTTCTAGTCTGGTTGGTTCACTTTCTCGCCTTCGAGAATGAGGAGATTTTTTCCCACTTTTTATTCTCCACCACAACTTTAGGCAGTAAAAATTTGGCTCCGTTAAGCTCTATTTCCTTAGGTGGGGCCAGTACCACTCACATTGCACTTCATGTAAAAGCTCCACGAAGGTCACGTCGAAGTATCGAAGACGTAAATAGTGTCCTATACCACCGGAATTAATTAAGGTGCTTGTAGAGTTAGACGGTCGTCGATCTGATGGCAGTTATTATTCTTTCCGAATACTTTTCCCCGGGCGATGCTTGTGAACAAATTCCGAACCAAATCAGTTCAAGTAAGTTCGTAGCAAATCCAATTTCCGATCGTTTTGTTTTGGGACGTCGTGACCAAATGAAAGACCTCCTTTTTGAAAGGTGCAAGTAAACGTAAGCGATTTCGGAATCAAGAATGCAGTACAAAACGATGCCTTCAAAAATGTCGATTGTAGTGGAAAAGAACAACTTTTCTTTGCTTGTCTTAAAGAACAAGGTGAATTATGCCAAAAATGTCTCAGACATCCATTTTCACAAGAAATTAATATACAGGTATGCCACTAGGAAACGAAATCGAGCGAAGAACGAGCGTTCGTTTACGCACAGGCAGCCCAGGCTCAAAATGTGGTGTTACAACGGTTTGAATTTATAAAGCTTGTTTGGGAAGGCAACGGCTTTGCTGGAAAAGGTCAATTATTCTTATATTTTGTGAATACAATCTACTTACCCTGTGCCGTGTTGTGTTCTTTGTTGTTTGCCAGCTTCTCAGGCCGATCTAACGCGATTTCGGCGAGTTATCGTTTTGTGCGTGGGTTTCCACTGCTAAACAAAAGCCCAAACCCACGCACAAAACGATAACTCGCCGAAATCGCGTTAGATCGGCCTGAGAAGCTGGTAAACAGCAAAGAATAAAACACGGCACAGGGTAAGTAGATTTTATTCACAAAATGTAAGAATAATTGACCTTTTCCAGGAAAGCCGTTGCCTTCCCAAACAAACTTTATAAATTCAAACCGTTACAACACCACATTTTGAGCCTGTGCTGCCTGTGCTGCCTGTGCTTTACGCATACGGGGTGCACATCCAGTTCACCGGGGCGAATCCTATCTTCATTTCCGCTTCCCCTTGGTAACAATTGGTAAAGGTTCCGAATCCACGGTCATTCCACTTTTCTTAGCGTACTTTGCGAGGATACCATGCGCTCTGTAAACGTGTCCGTTGACAATACCAATCTCGTTCCCAGAGACCACGCATCTTTTAGTCAGCGCCAAGACACGGAGCTCTCGAATGATCAATTTGCAGACTCCAAGATTTTAGGAGTTCAGGTTACACGGCGCATCTATGCCGTGGTCTACAATATGGCGTCCAGAGATAAAGTCGATGTGGATGCGTTCCACAAAGGCATACAATATGAATTCGAAAAGCTAGGAGAGTCCAATTTGATTCTGAAAGAACAGCGATATCAAATTTTGAAAGCGGTTGTGATGATGGAAAGAGATGTTTTAGCGGTTTTACTGACGGGTTTTGGCAAGTCATTCATATACCAAAGTTTGGGTTTCATCTTCGATTTCCTGAGAAATGAAATGGGGCGATCATTAGAACTCAAGCCGGGTCTACAACAGCAGCGACAAATCTTCGTGTTTACAAGTTTCGTTGGAGTTTTCTGTGCCATATTCGTTTAAAACTCGCGCTCAGCTGTTCTGATTTTGTTTACAAGCAATTTTACGTCCGGTAGTTTACGCATGAGCAATTTGATAAATCGAGTAGCCAATCAACGTAGTTCTGCAAAGCTCCGTGTCTTGGCGCTGACCAAAAGAGACGCGGGCTCTGGGAACGAGATGAAGAGAAAAATAGGTCTGCAAAGCGTTGATACTGCTTTCACTGCAAGTTCTGTACTTAGTTCAACAAGTTGTGCGTTCAATGTACTACAATATGTTTCTCTTATGTATTTTTTATTTAGTAAATATGCCCCTTCTGGCGACTGGTATATCGGAGAATAGTGTCAACGTCTGATGGATTGTCCCGATAAAAAATGCCGGAACAACTGGCCGAGAGGCAACTGTGAAACTTTTAGGACAATCTTTCAGCCAACGATATTAATCGCCAATATACCAGCAAGCGACAAATGGGTTTATTTATTTTATAACTGTTCTATTTTATGCTTCAACATAAAACCTTTTCAACGCACTGGAAAATTCTGGAGGTTCAGTGCTTTCCAGAGTCTCGGGAAACTTTCTTTTTTTCTCCAAGCTAAACATTAGACGAAAAGTTTATTCTGTTGAAAGTAAACACTGTATTACAAGCTTACGATTTTTTTGCCTTCGATCAGGAAAAAGACCATTTAAGCTGTGTTACGAGCCCGGACTCATAACTTTTCGCTATCTTCGAATACTTTTAAAGCATGTTTTGTGGATTTTAAAACCAGGCATTTAATTTCCTTGTTGCTGGATTCTATAAAAAGATTTTCTCGTTTTTCCATAAAAATGAGTCAATCAGAAGGCGAGAAATCCTAGCGTTCTTCGAAGCCTCCGAAAAGTGTTAGACTACGAGCAGTCCCTCTTTCGCTGCTTTAGTCCTTCGCGCACCATGCGGAAATAAAAACAGGCGGGCGGAAAAATGGCCGTGCGAAATCTGGATGCGAGGAGGAGCGCTTTATACAAACCTCTTCTCATACCCAGGTCTCCCACGGTCAGGCAACAGAGTGAAACCGCGGTACGAGGTTAGCCCGCGTAACCCAGCGGTACGCGGTACGTTTTCACATGACGTGACGGCGGCTATATTTGTGTACCTAAACAAAGAAACGGTAGCCATTTTAGTGTCTCGAAGGAATCCTCGGGGAATTGAACTCCATTTTAAGCAAACATTTCCTTTTGTTTCAGTAAATCAATATGGCCGCTGGTCACGTGAGTGAAAACGATCTATGAGAAGTCTCGATCTGCAATGGAATGCGGCCCATCATTTTACGGTATTATCAATTTTTGAACGGGTGCTGCATGATTTTGCATTTAGCACGAACAATCCTGGTGTGGCTCTTGGTTGCGAACCAATCAGACGCGTTGCGGTTATAACAGCCGATCTGATTGGCTGCTAGTTGGCGGGACCTCTATTCTAATTTTAGACAGTACCGTAAACTGATGGGGCAAGGCCAAATAAGGAAGATCAAGACTTCGGATTATGGACATCTGTGTCCTTTTCGTACGTTTCACATACGTGACAATTGACAGGTAGTAGAAGGTATTGTTGTAAAAAAGCAGCCAGCGTGTCTCCCAAGTGGTACGTATTGGAGCATCAGGCCATTTGCGCATGCGCGAGATCATAGATGACAGATTCCTTTGGTACTCGCAGTTCAGGTCCGCTCGACTTAATACAAGGAACGTATTTACTAGCTGCGACAAAGTTTTTTTAAGTTGCACATTTTTCTAGCATCTTTAAATTGGGAATTGCTTTCAATTTACAGCGCCCGCTGGGCGATCAGTGCACTGATACGTTTTCATTTCTCATAATAGTTTTCGCGCGGGAAAACGTTTTTGCTTCGTAAACTAAGCATGCAGTCGAACGGGCTTTGCTCGAGTGGCAAATTCACATAGTCTAGTGTAATTATCGTTAACATTCCTCGGCTTTCTATAAAGCTACCCTATCTTCATCCCCACTAATGAAATAAGCTGTTCTGTTTTCAGCAATGCACTTTGTCTTCGTATGAACGATTTACACCAGTGGTCGGTCGCGACGGCGGATCCCAAGGAAATATTCTGTAGAGAAACAATAATTCGACCGCTTCTGTTTTCTGAACTGCGCGCTCTGCGTGCTGTTTTTGCCTTCCGTGTCTTTGCTGTCCAAAGTCATTTCTGACGCACAAACAAGCGCGCTCTTTTTCCCCAACACAAGCAAATATGTTCGCCACATAAAAATTGCCATACAAATTTCTCGCGTGCACAAGGCTTTATTTGCGCAAATTTTGATTTTTGTTGTTGTTCAAGTGAAAATTTTGGGCGAACAAAAACGAACACTAACTTAGTATAGGGCCTATTTATCTTACGACTTACTATACTTCTACCTCTCGAATTCTTTTGCACCAGTTCTGTATCAACTGGAAACAAAATCTGGCCTCTTCCGTAAAAAAGTTTTAACAAACTGTTGGTTTTACAACACTACATAGAGTCGGGTGACGATTTCGTTGCCGGTTTTATGTATGTACATGGGTAGTCGTATATGACCTAAACAAACAAGCAAACAAACGAACAAACACCAGTTAGGAAGACCCTTAAAGGAACAAGGTCAAGCACTTCTAGGCAATTTCATTGCACGTAGATTGCCCATAAAATGGAATAAAAGATCCCCGGCATTAACCTCTTACAAACTGACCAAAAAACAAAAACAAACAAACAAAAAAAAAACAGCCTGGCCTTTTCCAAGTTTACTACAAAAATTCCCCTTTGTTCGTCACGCGTATGTGGCGATGACTTCAACAATGAAGGAATTGAATTTCGCATCGGCATTTTATTCGATTGTATAACTAACAATTCACCACAGAGCCTCAGAGTCACCACAAAATACCCAGGCGTAACCTTGCCCCTTTAAGTCCTATTCAATTGGCTACAATAGTTCCAACAAGATCCAATGAGGTCCAACATAACTACAAGGGGTTGCTGTACTATCACTGACTACCAGAATCACAACAAGAGCCGGGAGTTGCAGGCATAGACTTTAAGAGGAGGGGGAACTAGAGGAAGCTTTAACACCCCCGGGGAGGGGGGTGGGGATGCAACAGGCACAAGAATCCACTGAACACTATCGAACCAAATCTCCTTGTCACAGCCAAGGGATCAGAACGCATAACTCAACAATCTGGATAAGAAATGGAAACTTGTCGTCTGCGCTGGCTTGCATGGTATCGCATCGCTATAAACTTATCTTTCTCAACCAATTTAAATAAAATTTCTCTGACTAAACTCTGTGTCATGAATGTGAACTGGCATCTTCAATTCTCAGGCGCTTCCATATGCACACAACGTTTGTGTCGGCCACAGCTACGATGTAATCCATATTTCCGCTAGCGCTGACTTGGTTAAAAACCTTGGTTGTCTCGTTTGGGCATGTGAGGATCTGAAATCAAATAAGCCATGATTGACAAGAGTAACAAAAAACAGGAAACAATGCAAAGAGCCCGCCAGTTTCGAACAATTCTTTGAGCACTTATACAATAACGATAATGATGACAAGAACAAAAACAACAATGTTAATATTAATAATAACTAATACAGTACAGTGTATTAATTACACTTAATTATAATTAGTACAATGCTAATGCCGTTATTATATATTGGGTACTTGGGTACATGTTAAAATCAGCCTCAAGCTGTCCTTAACATGTTCTTAAATTCTGTCTGAAAATTATACACTGTATTGCACAACTGACACTGCTTTACTAATAGGCCATTTTACAGTTGTTTGCTCACCGACCTGGCCTATGGATGGCAGCGAGGCTACCGGTGACCTTGTATTGATACAAACCGCGCTGCTTTTATCATGCAAAACGTGTTGTTGTAATGGAAACTAGTCGTCATTTACATAAGAAAAGCAAAGGGGTTTGTATCAAAACAAGGTCACCGGTATATTCGCAGGCCAGGTGACACAGCCACAACTGTAAAATGGTCTATTGACTCCACCCTCTCAAATCAAGGGACTAGCCATTAATTACAAGGGAGTTGCTGGCACAGATAAATGAGAGGTAGTAGCTTTGAATTTGATTTTAGAATGACATGGTTATCCTGACCCAGTTATTTTTAATCTAACTGGTAGTAATAATAATAATAATAATAATAATAATAATAATAATATTATTATTATTATTATTATTATAAATAGAAATGAATTTTATTAATATCTTAAAGCTATACAATGGATAAAAACGATTAAAATAGCGCGCAAATTAACATTCAAGTATGATCAAATGCGCGTTACATCTAAGATACCCAAAAACTATAAACAAAATGCTATAAGAAAAATTATATACATCATATAAAAGCTAAAATACATCATAAAAACTAATTACACTGTATTAAAAATAAGATAGTAAGCAATTAAATTAGGTAAAATTAACAAAAAGCCGTGCGAAACAAAAAAGTCTTAACCTTAGTTTTAAAAGTGTTAAAACATGTCTCGTGTCTGATTTCACGAGGGAGTGAATTATAATAATAATAATAATAATAATAATAATGATAATGATAATAACAACAACAACAACAACAACCAGGACAATAACGATAATAGTAATGAACTTTACTTAACATGTTTGCATGATTGGTTGCAAAATGCATTCAAATTATTTCCAACAGTTTATTAACAGTCCCTTAGAGAAAAACTGTACCTTTATTACCTGTGTTTGCTTATACTGTTGCTTTTCTTTGGGTTTGACTCCCAACGACTGGGGATCTACGTCATACAGCCAAACAGATCCTGTATCATCACCAGCCAACAACACCGAGCAAGCTGAGAGAACAAATTCAGTGTTCAGTAAGCTCAAGTTGAATTATCCATGCGACAAGTGGTCATGTTTCTTTAACCAAAACAAAAGAAAACAGTAGGTCTACAACACGGGTCAGGTCACAAGTCGGGTCAGTACGCAGTTATTACAACAGGCCACGCGATTGGTTCAGAAAACAATAGAAGCATTCAAAGAAACAACCGATCCAATGAAATTAGAGGTTGTAAACAGCTGCGTGGTATCTGCACAAGTCAGGTCAATGTGCTACAAATACTGGAACAGACTATGCTTAGGCCTAAGGCTACAATAGTATTAGTAGAAGTTTAGGGCTGTTTTAAGTGTTGTTCAAAACCTCATTAATAATTCATGAAGAAAATACAAAGAAAATTAATTTTTAATGAGCGTCTTTTCTCTGATAAAACACGGCTAGATTTTTACCTCCAGTTTTACCTGGGAAAATAATTAGAAAACCCAAGGATTATTAAAAAATGAATAGATCTGCAACAGAAGTTTTTGAAGCTGTTCAAAAAACTCACAGCAGTGTTTTATCGGGTCTAAAAACACTCGGCTACGCCTCGTGTTTTATACCCGATAAAACACTGCTGCTCGTTTTTTAAACATTACGTAAAAACTATAGCCTATGACCTGTGACCTGCGTTTTAGGCCCGTTGCAGTTTTTGCTCATTAGCATAAAAGTTAACGCCCATGTTCTGATAACTATGGACTACTATTTTATGGGCTGGCATTCAAAATCATCAACTGCATCAATAATTACTGTTGTCCATTTGTAATTTATCAGAAGTTACACAGTTTATAAGATGCTCTTAAAAACCTTGTACAAAGTTGAACTTCAAAAATGGGACTTCAGTTAGCCTCCAAGGTAATCTGTGTGCCACTTGAAAATCATTCTAAAATAAAACCAGGAAAAAAGAATTTCAAATACAATTTCAATTTTTTTGTTTATTTATTGACTGTTAGAATGATTCAGAATGATTATTGGAGTGAAGTACACAACTGAGGGTCTATTATAGGGGGTTGCACAGTCTGCCAACCGCCTCATTTTGTTCTTTTTAAAACCGCGAACCACTTTGTTTTCCTCCTTGAAACTTAAACCCCCTTCATGGCTTCTGAGACTGCAAACCGCTTTCGTTTTCTCCTTAAGACCGAAGTCGCCTATAATCTCCTATAAACCCTTTCGAAAAACAGCCACAAAACACACAAAAATCGAAAACCATGTGATAAAGTTATCATTTCCCACAACCGTACAGTAATTTCTTGACCGTAGACCGCTTCAAAAACACGACTGAAACCATAGACCGACACTCAAAATTGGCTTAAACTGCCAGACCGCCAGAGTAATAGACCCTCACAACTTAAACAGTTGAAAAGCATGAGGGCAGAAAAAAGCCTCCGGGGTTGGATGGGACTTAAGCCAATGACTTTGTGGCCACTAATATTACTAACACAGAGGGATGCTTCCCTGTGAGCAGAGTCTTTTTCGATCTTCCTGGAAAAATTGGCAAGAGGAGAGAAGACTGCTAACTGCCTCCACTCTCTTTGACTTGCCGCTCATCCAAGGAAATTGATGAGTCAGTCCAGTTTCGAGCTGGTCAAACCGGTTTTTCATTGTTGAGCAAGACCACTTCTCACACGTCCAATACACTCAACTAGATTCCAGTCATCAAATCTAGATTCCATTGGAGTTACTAGAAGTCTAGTCATGAAACGGAACCAGAAGTCATATCTGTTTCACGTTGGGGAGGGTGAAGTTAATTGGAGTCCACTGGAGTCGCATTGAGTCCGATGGAGTTACCGAATGTCTACTCGTGAAATAAAACCCGAAGTCTAAACGCTTGAAATTAACAGAAGGGGGAGTAATAGTCCAATGGAGTCTGTCAGATCCACTGGAGACTCATCAAGTCCAACGGAGTTACCAGAAGTCGACTCACAACATTTCAAATAAGCCACACAAAGAAACAAACGCATAGAAAACTTGTCACTCCAGTTGAATCTATTCGTTGCCAATAGATCCATTGGAGTGCAATGGAGCACTTTCCTTGGGCCACCAGTCGACAACCATAAAAACCTTTTTCTTAGTCTCTGACGAATAGAACACTTGTCACTCCAGTGGAGTCTATTTTGTTACCAATGGATCCCTTACTATTTTCACCACAAGACTTCCGGTTTTCCAATGGAACTATGAAACTTCTATAAATTTCTGGTTTTTCCAATGGAACTATTGAAGACTTCTGGTTTTCCAATGGAACTATGTATACACGACTGGAGTCTAGTCAAGTGTATTGGACAACCCTCAACCACTTGTCACGCATAACCAGCATTTTTTAATACACATTGGTGTGCAGGTTTTGCACTTTGCTCTCAAGAGTCTTGTTTTATACAAAAATATATACGACATTTGAAAAGTACATGTATAAGCCAGGATAAGTTATTTTGGGTGTTTTGTAAAATATTGTTTTCAGAGTCATTTTCACAAAAAGCTGGAATGTTTATTTCAGTTTTGCTGTAGAGTTTTCTTTCGTCTTCCTCATTTTCCAAGGGAAAATGACAGACATTCTGCCTACAGGGTAAGGGATACTAGTGCTAACTATCAAAGTAACATGGCATGTTTGCAGTGGCCATCAAACAAATTGACATTTGAAGGACTGTGAGAACGAGTTTTGAAAAATGGCAGTGAGATTTGGATACTGAAGACCTCTTTGAGCAAACAGACTTTGACTTCTTATGACATGCTTCTGCTTTTGGTAAAACTGGCATGAAAGTTCGCTGAATGGCCGTCACACATTCCAAGTTTGATGGCCAAACATGGCACATTTGATTGCCAGTTGGATCATGTTTTTATGTCACATATTTACGGCCTACTGGAAGTGAACCAATGGTAAATCAGGTGCTCCCGTATCTTAAGCAAAGCTAGCCACAATGCAGGGGCTTTGTTCCATACCCTTTGCAAACAGCGTGTGGGTTATAGTAAAGGAAATGGTGAAATTTAAGCCCTGTAAATGAATGAGATGATGAATTTATCGGTGGTGACAGTAGCATACCTGGAAAAAATCTGCGTGCTTCCACCAGCAGTCAAACCTAAGAGTTTCTTATCACAAGTTTGGAAGCTCAATCACTGAGCTACAGGGCCAAGTTCTTCGAAGCAGGGATAGTAGTAAACCTGGGTTAAGTCCAATTAAAACCTACTGGTTGTCATGGTAGTTATCCTTGTTTAGCACTAACCCTGCTTTGAACAACTTGGTTCAGGTGACAAAAGTTCTGCTTACTGTCCAAACTGCACGGAAGGGGGCATATTTCCAATTATAGTAAAGGACCAGGCAAAAACACTATCGCACCCATTCGCTGCACCCACTCGTCTGACATTGTTCTTTCCACATAGAGGACACTATTTCACCTTTGAGCTGCAGTGTGACATCCCCCTTATTTTGCTGTTCTGTTTAATATTACCATAAATAAGTAAACATATGTTGCATTCACCTCAAGCATCTCTGATGCAGAGTTCCAGATATGAATGCAGCCTTCTTCCACTCTCTTAGTAGCTGAATGATAAATGAAACAACAATGAATATTGCAAGAGAAATGGAACAAATAACAGAGGAAATAAAATTTGCAGTTAAGTATGCTTTTTTTTTCCATGGGGGAGTGGCTGTTGCCCACGGGAGAGGGATTCCTTATGTGTAACTTATTTTCCCAGAGCGAAATCCCTTGAGGAAATATCCATTTCCATACGTAAATTATCTAATGAAAGTCCACTGTCAAATAAACAACTTGTATCTAATAACCTCCCTTGAAGTGTAAAGTTTGCCCCCCCCCCCCAAGAATTGCCTCAAAAATCAAGGAAATCCTCCGCAGAGTAAACTCATGCAATTTATTTAGTTCTTTGCTTGCTTGGTTAGCAATGGCTTGTGAATTGCATCTTCAGTTGTTAAATCTCAAGTTAAAAGTATCAGTGCTGGTCATCGGACATTGTCCAACCAAAATTCGAAATTGTCCGTCCAATTTTGTCTGAACATCAAAAGGTCTTGGCTGTTGCACTTGAAGGTGTTATTCAGCAATGACAATTGCATTGGTTTTTAAATTCACAAAGTCATATCTTGGGTCAAGCTGAAAAATGCACTCCAGACTTGGATAAAATGAATGTGTCCCAACCTCTGATTTGGAAATCGCCCCATAATGGTGCACTGCATAAATTGCAAAGTCAAATAAGTACCTTGTGCATGTCTTGGCTCGGTAAGTTTTATTTATCATGCTAATTTATAATTAATGTCCAATCAAATGTATCAAACCAAAACAGAGATTTGGAAAGACAGACGTCCTACTAAGGAAGAAAAATTATTTCCAGCACTGAAGTATGCATAGTGCACTTTGATTTTCTTCATTTCTGTACTCAATATGTGAACAACTTTCTTTCTTACTCCACAAGCAATGGTACGCCAAAAAGAACAAAAGAATTGCCCATGACAGTTCCAGACGTAAAGTGCTGTCAAGACCTCAAAAGCAGCTCAACCAATCATGTACACTGATTAAGAAAACAACTGGTCAGACTTAGCCTTCCCATTGGTGACTTATTGCAGCTGTGTGACAACAAACAAACCAGGAGTACATGTAAATCAAAACCTACACCCAACCCACGCGATTTCCACAAGGGGAAAATTGGGGGTCCATTGTAAACACAACTTGGTATGGGCAGGAGAGTGAAACAGTGGTCTTTAATTATGGAACATTCAAAAGAGTGTTTTCACGTGACGTCACGCAGGCCATATTGTGTCCCTAAACAAAGAAATGGCGGCCATGTTGGTGCCCCGAACTTATCCCCCAGGGACTGAACTCAATACTTATGAAAACATGTTCTTTTCTTTTGGTTAAAAAACATGGCCGCTGATCACGTGAGTGAAAACATTCTATACAAATAAACCGTCCCTTACCAATGAGGCTGTTTGACAGGCAGACAATACTGTCTAAAGGTATAGTCTTTTTCCCTGGGAAATCTAACTTTCCAAAATATGTCCTGCAAAGATAAAATACAAAATTTTTGGTAATAAGCTTGGCTTTGTTTATATTGAAGAATCTATGCAGAGGATGTTCTACAGGATTTTCAAAATGTTATAATTGCACAATTACGTAAATTATGCAAGTATGAATTGCAGATGTCAATCGCCAATGTTACAATGATCATCACAGTTAAGAGTTCAAAATGCAACTAAAGAAGCTGGAAAAAAAGCCAATGGCCATGCAATTGCACTGCGCATTGCTCTGCACAATGAAGCGATGAAACCAACTGGCAACTGGTCAACCACTGTTTTCTTCCAGGCATCATTGCAACTGTGTTGTGTACTTTACAGCATTATTTGAACAATCCTTTGGACAGTCTAAACTCATTACATGTAGGAATGTGGTCGTGTATTATGACTGCAAGGTTCCACCACAAAGACAACTTTGAAAAAAAAAAAGGAGCAGCCAAATCACTTTAATGTTGACAATTCCTGACCTTGTTTTATCTTTTTTCTCTCCTTTGTCAGATGAGCTATCATACAGTTTCCACATGTAACAACCATCATCACAGCCTCCAACGACCACCTTGCCATGGGGTGGGATGGAAAATAACCGCACAATTGAGCGAGCCTTCAAGGTTAACAGCAGTCTGTAGAACAAGAGTTCTGTAGTTAGTCAAGATAAACTCATGAAATACATGTACTTCAGAAGAGGCTTGGTAAACAGAGTCCTGTTTTTGCGAGAAATTTACAACTTTTTTTCAGTTTACAAGACGTGTTTTGATCAAACATCGATCATCATCAGTTGCAAGTGTTTGTTACAATGTGAATTTGAATTATCGAATACCAGGTAAGCA
>BLFK01000490.1:5316232-5331232 GCA_014634185.1 Astreopora myriophthalma
TTACTACACAAGCTAATATTTAGCTAAATCAATAAAGTCTTGTCTTGTCTAACTCATCATTCCTTTTAGCCTGTTCCAGGCTCACAGTTAGTTAGGACAAGCAAAAAGAAAAAGCAAGCGCGAGGGAAAAAAACAGTGAGAACTAGGCTCGCTTTTTCTTTCACTCATCCCGACTATAGCTACATGTAACTGGGAGCATGGAACAGGCTACAGTCCTCCCCAATCAGTGCTCCAGTGCCAAATCACCAGACAATTTTAAAATAAAGTTCATTACAATGGAACTTGATTTAATGAAGTGCTCCTTGGACCAGGGAATTGAGCTCGTTACTTTAAGTACACTGTAGGCTTTAGAATAAAGAGCACTGTTGGTTAAATCAAGCTTCTACTGAGGTATTATTACTTTGACTAATTAGAGACCAATACAATTACTAATAATTTCCCTATTATCAATGTTATCCAATCACAAACAACAACTGCACAGTCCGTGGTAATCCTCAGTAATGCTCTGTAAATGTAAACCTTGTTCTTTCAGGCATTCACAGCGACTGATATTGGTCTGAATGCTTGAAAGAACAAAGTCTACAATGAAGGGATCCGGGCAAAAACGTCCTAACTGACTTTTGCGGGATTTTTAGGTCATTTCTCAAAATCGAGGCCAATTTGCACCGAACCAACTGCACTAAAATCATGGGGTGAACATCCCCATGCTATATGCCAAAAATTAGGGCAATCCGATGAAAAGAAGCCGAAAAATTTTGTTTACAGGTCTGTATTTTCATATTTTCCTCCTCTTCTGCTCCCACCCCCAACCCCTCTTTTCCAAGGTCGAGACAAAAATTTTTTTTCCTTTGCTATTTTCTTCACATCACTTAGGATAGGTAATTCCATAACTTAATTTCTGTCTATTCCGCGGAATCTGTACGCAATTTCGCAAAATTACCAAAGGCACTGAAATGTCAGTTAGGATGTTTTTGCTCTGAGCCCTTCAAATACAGAGGATTACTGTGGGAAGGTACCATACAGGGGAACTACATTTGCTCCTAAGCTTTGTAGCTTTGTCTTCAAAGATTTTAAAACACTCATAGTGTTTAATTTCCAATCAAACCAGAAAGAACCATGGGCTCATTTTCAAGATATCAAGTGCTCGATAGAATTATTTATTATAAATACATGTATATCTAATGAGATTTATGCAAAATTTTCCCATTTTAAATATGGCTTTCTCGCATATGCAAAAAGCATTTTGCTTTGTCCAGTCAGGGAGCTCTATCTCATACATTGAAATAAACAAACTTCGTCATGGAAAGTGATTTTGTTCAATATTAATATTAATTGTTCAAACATTAATTTTGTTTTCACAAATCTCACTTAGCCGAAAAGCCTTGCTCCTTGGTTTTGTGAAAACGAACTCGTGCATAAAGAAATCTATGCGCAATCCAGATGTACAACAAAGCTTAAGGTGCCTCCCGTTCACAATTTATGCAAATATGATCATACAGCTGATTTCATTTCTGCTGTCAAAATGCAATAAAAAACAATAGTGCATATAAACGGAATTACTGTAACAGAATAATGACACGAAGATTTCAGTTACACTATCTTCGGTGCATTATATCTGATCTGCTAGAGCAATGCTGATCAATCTGCGCTCCACATTATAATTATTCACTTATTAGAGAACTTCAAATTCCACAGCGAAACAGCTGTACTTTGGAATTTGAGTACTGATATTGACTTCTAGAGTGGAAGAGACGCTAAAACTAGCCGCTAAAGCTGTATTCTCAAGAATTATGATCAATCACAGTCCCAGCTAGTTGCTGTTACAAGGCAAATGCGACTCACTTTAGCTGCCGGATTTGAGACAACTCCTCGCAACCAGCTCGCTTCTTTATGTCTTCTACCGTGAGTGTTTGACTGGTGGACATCCTGGAAAGCCCTGAATCCAGCAAATATCACAGAAGACGCTGTCCTTTTCCAAAAAGACTCACATCCGTCACAAAACCTTCGAAGTAAACACTTAACACGTGTGTGTCTGACAGCCTACCGCTCATGCGCAACAGTGGAAGTGTAATTTACATCTATCAACACTTTTAATTGGATGACCAATGATTTAACCAATCACTATTAGTTTTAGAATTGAAGTACTTCGAATTTTTTTCAACATGGCTGCCGGGAGGGAGGAATGTGGTTGTACTGGGATTCGGAAGTGTTTACTGTGCGAAGACATTAAATTTCAGAATACGACGAGAAACGCGATAGAGGATGAATGCACCAGAGAAGTATGGCGGTATAAATTTTGTCTTGTGTGTGGGAACACATTATCATTCGATAAACAGTGCGATCATCTGAAAGAGTCGAGTGGAAACGAAACCCGGACAACTCTGGAAGGTGTCACCGTAATTCAGAATTTCGTTAGTGAACTTGAGGAGAAATCCATTGTGAAAGAAATCGACAAAACTATTTGGAAATCCTCGCAATCTGGAAGGCGAAAACAGGTGGAATAAGATAAATTTTTTTATCATGACGAGACACTATTAATAATAATAATAATAATAATCATCATCATCATCACTTTATTTAAGTCTCAGGTTATTTAGCTGAGAACGAGTGCTCTACTAATTGGGGAGACTACAAATCAACTGAAATCAGAACAAATCAAATCAAATGCTGCCTTTTGTGGAGAGGGGAAAACCAGAGAACCCGGAGAAAAACCTCCCGAAGCAGAGTAGAGAAACCAACAAACTCAGCCCACATATGACGCCGAGACAAGGAATCGAACCCGGGCCACATTGGTGGAAGGCGAGTGCTCTCACCACTACGCCAACCCTGCTCGAGATGATTCTGATTTAGAATCAATCTGGTCATAGTTTATTGCTTCTGCCACACTCAAAGAGCCAAACCCTGGTCTGACCTGATCCAATAAAATTAGGGAAACCCATGGGGAGGGAGGGATTCTCCTATAAAAATGATGGGGGTGGTATTATTCGTACCTATTGGGTATAAAATTCGTGGATTGGTAAGCACTGTACTTAGGGTGCCAAAACCTAGAATGGCTGCTGGCAGAGCTGTTGTGGTACCTTTTCAGGGATGTTAATTTTATTGATCTGAAAAATGATGGGAACCCTAGCCATATTTGTTACTCAAATAACCTGGAGCAACTTCAGAATGCCTGGTTACTTAGGAGCGATACTAATTTGCATTGCTTTCACAGTCCCCAAACTTGAAGAATTGTTTCGGGAAAGCAAGGCTAGTAAAACAATATTGCTCCCACGGTCCCACACTCCTGCAGTCGAATACATTGACCAAGTGACAACTTCGGCACTTATGTCCAGAAAAGCACGCAATCGCAAAAATAACAAATGTAACAACTGTGTGAAAAAACATACCAAAAATAATGAAAATAACAAATCAAGGGAGTGACACTGGCAAATATATAACATATAACATTGAAAGAGAGCAGGGAAAGGGATTTGTTATATTTGCCACTGTTACTCCCTTGATTTGCTATTTCTGCTATAATTGTTATTTTCGGTATGTTTTTTCACACAGTTGTTATATTTGTTATTTTTGCAATTGCGTGCATTTCTGGGCATAAAGTGAACTTTAGGACAGCGGGAGCAGCATTTGAAGACAAATGTTTAAGTGGCCAGGTATTCTGAAGTTTAGCCAATAACTTTTACTTCTGAATCATCTTTATCATTATTAAAATTGTCAGTGCCAGTCTTTTTTTTTAGAAATCTGTTTTTTTATTTTTTATTAGATAGAGCCCCCCTCCCCCCTCCCCCCTCCCCCAAAGGGCTGTAAAGACCTGTATAGTGCTGTTGTATATTCTCCAGGTTGTCTTATACACACCTAAGTGGCTGGCTTGCCTCATATAAACAGGCCCTTGGCTTACCTTAAAAACCATTGCAAATGACTGGAGATCATCGCCCTGACTCTGCAAATGAGCTGCTAACAAGAATAGTCCCACCTCGTTCCCAGGCTCTCTCTCTTTTCCTCTCTTGTTGTCAAGAAAGATGACAAGGGAGGAAAAGAGAGAGCCTGGGAATGAGGTTGGAATAGTCCCATCAAAATAATGTATTAATTTTATCTATCAGTGCTGCAGGCATACTCGGGAAAAAAAAATCCAAGTTCTCATAACAGTTATCAACCCTAGCACTGAACTACGGGAGACTTATATGAGCTGAAAGGCCAGGGTACCTGTATGCTGCTTCACTATGTCCTACCATATGCCCAGGCCAGGCCAAACACCTCACTCATCTGTAGCCACACCGTCAATAGCAACCTTATTCCCAGGCTCTCTGTTTTTGAGGGAGGAAAAGAGAGAGAGCCTGTGAATGATCGAATATGCGCTGTGGTGGTTATTTACATTCTTCTAGTTAAAGGGAACCTCCACTGCTACAAAAAGATAAGTTTAAAAGGCAGGAAATGTTGTTTACATTCAAACTTGTTTGGAATTTTTTTCAAAGAAACCATTCTTCCGGGCAAAAAGATGGGTTTTGGAATCGCTTGTTTTCGCTTTTAAATTTCCCAGGTGCCACCATCTTGAATAATTGTGACATGTTACGGTTGCCCTATTGTTCTGACATAAAGAGCTTTTGTATAATAACAATAGAGCAACCGTAACACGTCACAATTATTCAAGATGGCAGCGCCCGGGAAATTTAAAACTGAAAACAAGCGATTCTAAAACTCAGTTTTTTCCTCGCACGAACGGTTTCTTTGAAGAATTTTCAAACAAATTTGATTGTGAACAACACTTCCTGCCTTTTAAAGTTATCTTTTTGTAGCAGTGGAGGTTCCCTTTAAAAGATGTGGCATTTATTCAAGTGCAGTGTTTATTCATCAAGAGTGGTGCTTATTAATTCAAAAGTGGGTAAATCACTGGTTAGAATACCAGTATATAGTGAATACAATAAAGGAGGAATGTACTAGGCATACCGGTACTCAAATTACCAAATATAATCAAGAAATACAAAAACATAATTTCAATCAATGCCTATATCCTCATCAGTTTCTTCGTCACTGTCTATGATCTGGCTAGGGTCATTGGCATCTTCAACATCGGATTCAGACTGTGATTTACGTCCTCAATCGTGTTATTATGTCAGTGCGGTGTTTATGTGTAAGCTCTCAAATTGGCGCCCCAGTGCAAATTCGACAGGCGTGCTTATTAAATTATTTTTGGTAGAGATGCCGTCCTTTTTCGAGAGTGGCGCTTATTCGAGTAGCGCCGCTTATTCGATCATTTACGATAATTTCAAAAACAGGAAAACAATCAACTGCACTCGGTGTGCAGTCTGCATTTTAGACTGACTGGTATTGAAGATGGGAAAAGTAAATTTAAGTGCAATGTGTATGTTGTATAAGCAAAAATTAATTTGAGGTTAAAATTGTTTCAACCTTTAATATTTTATTTGTAATTTCTAGGTGTCTTATTTATGATAATCAATATCAGACATAGGAAATTTCAAATCAAATTAGGTCAAAGTTATTTCTCCCTGATGCATTTTTTTTACCTGCAATGTAGACACTAGTGGAAATACATGTAGAACCTTCATTTCTTTGCTTGTGATTTGAATCCTTATGCAGGACTTTGGACCTCAGGTGAATTTTAAGAAAAGGAAATTGAAAGTAGACAACTTCACAGGACTACCACAGTTTAGCAAGACATTAGTTGAACGAATGTGGACTCTTGTTCCAGCTTTGCATGACTTTCAGCCAGTGGAGCTGTGTAACTTGGAATACAAGCCAGAGAGGGGATCTTCCATCGATCCACACTTTGATGACTTCTGGGTTTGGGGTGAACGGCTTGTGACTTTGAACCTTTTATCAGAGAGTGTTCTTACTTTCTCTAACAGTGAAAGTGACAATGTTGAAGTTGCAGTTCCAATGCCAAGGAGATCACTAATCATTGTTGAAGGAGCGGCTCGCCATAACTGGAAACATGCCGTCAAACGAGAGGACATTGTTTCAAGGAGAATTGCTATTACATTAAGAGAACTTGCCACAGAGTTTTGTGAGGGTGGTAAAAGTTCTTTTGTTGGAGATGAGTTACTGAAGAGGGCAATGACCTTTCAAGGGAAATCACTTCAACTAAATATGAAAGATCATGAACGATTTTGCAAGTTTTAATACGGCATTAATTTTTTTTAAATACCGGTAATCATTTTTAGTTTCACAGTATACAGATTAATTATTATAATCATAAGCATGGATAAGGTTCTTTTAAAATTCAAAATAAAGCACTTCTTTTTTTACGACTGACTTTGGGTGCATCATTTTGGGAATATTCTAGAATAACAATGCACAGAATGTTCGGTTTACCTGTTCTTTTGGGATTTAACAGTATTCAGCTTTTAAAATGAAGAGAGTAATAATTGTTGCATTCTGCTTATTCTGCCTCTGATAGCAGAATGACTGGAATAAACAGAATACGTTTACTGGGAATACACAATACAAATTCTTGTGGGGAGATTCTGGCACACAAATCGTGCCGAAGTGAAGGCCTTAGTCATGTCCCAGATTATTCCAATCACTAGTCCTCAGTCCACTTGCACAATAACCATTCTGTTTTTGGAATAAATTATGCATCATTTTGAAAAACCCTACTGCAGTTATTCTGTTAATCTCAAACTGGAATAGGAATAAACACCTCTACTTTAGTACCTGTAAAGCTCCCAACCTCGTTCCCAGGGTCTCTCTGGAGCGGGGGAGAAAGAGAGCCCGCTCCAGAGAGACCCTGGGAACGAGGTTGTAAAGCTCCGGTGTATAACCACCCTAAAAGAGTTTTTGCATTTCTTGCCAAATATCAAGCCAGAGACCAAAGTCATATGCAAAAAAGTGAGGGCAACAGGGTCAAAAAAGAAGGAGAACAATTCTCTATTTTGACCTCTTTACATCAATATTTTTATTTGAACAGGATTTAAAATCAGCTATTGTAGATAGAACCCATTCCCTTCATTTTTGCCACCACTTTTAATTTTTTGCAACAGTTCATTGAAGATTCTGTGGGCTGTTTATTGCTAAGAATATGGCTGCATTTGATAAAAAAATAACCAAACTAGTGTATAAATAAGTCCCTTATCAAAGTTATGTATCTAATGTTTTAATAAACTTTTATTGAACAAACACAAAGTAGACCACACAATATACAATTACTTAAACAATAACTTGCAACATCTTTCTAAAAAAATAAAATTATGGAGGCTGAGAATGATGCACTGCACCACTTTACATCAAATTTTCAGCTTTCAATTGTGTATTTAATGTTTCAATCAATTCCAAGAGTGCCCACCCCTCCCCCACACCCTCAGCATTTGATGCAAGTTTGGCTCTGTATGGTGGGGAATTTGATGCCAAATGAAGCCCACCTGGTCAGCCATTTGATTATTGAGAAAGGCCACAAGCCAGAGGATTCTGTAATTCATTCCTTGCACAATTTGCTTGAGAGCCATTCTGCAATCCCGCATGGGTTTTGTTGCTGAAAAGAATGCCTTTTTTAAGAGTTTAGAGCGGTGACAAAGAGACTCGAAAAGCATTGACAGGACAACTTGACACTTTGTAAAGCCCTTCCCGATAGGGTATTTGACCATAATTACTGGCAAGATCTTGGGAAATTTGACCAAAATTTTTCTAAAAAGTCAAATGCCCGGGCATTGCCTTGGAATTGATCAAAACATAAAAGCGGTACAAAATGTAAAAGAGTTGGATTTATGGTAGTCACATGTATGTATACACCCTTTCATTTTTCAGTTGAATTGTTCTAGATTTCTGTAATAAGTGATGCTTTCTTGGGTGGTTTTGATCCTCCCCAAGCCTTCTCCAACTCATCCTTTTGTTCTTTATGTTGTTCGTGGCTTGCAGTCACCTCACCATGTACAAGTTGTATACTAAGAACAAGAGAATGCAAAATGTTGCTGTTCGAATGAACCAAGGCTAACAAGAATTCCGCTTTCTTTTTGGCCAGCCAAATAGATTTGTACAATTCTGTGCGTTGCTGCTTCTTGGAGTTTGCCTTCAGCTTTTCTTTTCCTCCATTCAGAAGTCTACAAAGATGAGAAAGTGCACATTCCACAAACTTTAAGTGCTGACCTTCACAATTAACATGTCCCTTAATCAATGACACAACATCACCAAGAGCACAATGAGACAATTCCTCTGAACAATAAAACTCCTTAGAGTGTTGTACGAGACTCAGTGAATTAAAAACCACTGATTCTACACTCTCAAACATAGCATTCTGGGACAAAACAGCTGAAAGCTGCAACAGGGTCTCTGACGCTTCCTCTAAAGCATCTTCTGGGCATCCATTGTACAGCCTCATGACATAAGCATATGAGAAAAGAACATCAATGAAGCCAAACTTGACATCTTTATGTGGAGTTGATGTTTTCATAAGTGAATTCAGTGGTGGAATCTTCCTTTTGACAGACGGCATCTTGTGATATCCATTGTCTTTCACTTGTTCAGGTTTGCTGGGCACCTCCTTGGTAACATGGTTGTCTTCAGCTACTTCTTCTATTTTCTTCCTTAAAAAAAAAACATTTTTGTCACGGCAAACAACTTTAAAACTTTATAGATTAAACTCTCATGTCCTAGTGATTATACAATGCCAGGGCTCAAAGTTAACGACCAACTGGTCACACATGTGACTAGATTTTTGGTTGTGCACCTAAAAGAAATCATGTGTGATCGCACACTCACATGCGATACCTGGTAGCACAAGTGCTCCCAAAGTCAAAAATAAACTTTCAGCCCTGAATGTCAGAACTGCCTTGGCCAGCAGATGACCATTGTATGCTAACGGTGAAGGAACATAATCACATTGGCCGTTTGATATGTTTCACTAACTTGGGCCTCCTACCATCTCTACCTCTGAAACAAAACCATCAATAATTAAGCCCAGGGCCAGTCTAGCTATTAGTGACTATTGTTATGAGTACCAATAGAGGATTCCTGGCAGTCTTACCACTACCTTGCCAGATTGTAGCCACCAGTAATTACCAGAACATTTAAGTTCCTCCAACCTCCACTTTCCAGATAACTTATTATATGTATGTTTAACTTTTGTTGGTTTTGCATCATTTCTGGGGTAGGGAAGGGAATTAATTTGGTCGGGGCATGGATCCATATGGGGATACCAAATTTTCTTTTGGGGGGGGGGGATGAAGGGCCATTTGGGAGGGGAGTTAAAGGGCCATTTCTTCAGTACCTCGACCATAATATTGTGACTGTCTTACGCTGCTTGGGAAAGCGAAACTAAAATAGATTTTACTGTTTTGACGCAAATTCACCTGCTTTCATAGTCAGTTCTAAGACTCCACCAGGGCACCCAAATGTCGATGACCTTAGATATCTCTCCACTTTCCACAGCAGACTCAAACTCTTTCCGCTCTTTCTCTGTGAGAGCCGACCAAACTGCTTCAGAATCAGCACTGTCGATGTCCATATCACCAAGGCGTTCTTCTAGATCTTCAGCCTCTAAATCGTCTTGAAGCCCTCTTTCCTGCTCCTCGAGTTTCTGTAACATGTCAAGCATTTTTCGCTTGCTTTCGTCGCTCCCCTTCTGCTCAATCATCGCTTCCACGACGCACTCTTTGTAAAAAAGCTCGGAGCATTGTAAGTGTTTCTCGCTCTTGTAACAGGCAGTCGAGCAGTAACGAAAGTTACAACGAGGGCAAGTGTACTTGGAAGCTTCTTTCTCACAGAAAGCACAAGGAGATCTCGCGTCTACGAATGACAGAACGTCTTCTGGACGTCCTCCGTTCTCGTCCGCCATCTTTACTTGTGGAAAATTATACTCGTTACCAGCCTGCCAGCCTGTCATCTAATCTTGTACCCAGATCTCCTCACTATAAAATCAGAAGTTCGTTCCGAACAGAATTTGTTGCTGACTGTCAACCAAGAATGATTGATTCTTTCTTTCAGAAAACAGATCCCAACTGTAGAAAACGCAAACTTGAAAACAAAGAAACAAAGATTGACCTTGATGACTTAAAGATGTCATGTAAGGGTGTTGCCAGTAGCTCCAGTCAATTAATCTCAAACTCAAAGTTGGCTTTTCTTCAAAATATTGGTGCAAAACAACAAGGCCTTAAGTGGAAAAAGATAACTGCAGAAAACTTGGATCTGGATTATGTTCAGCTTTTCACTAAAACTGAAGCAGATGCGCTTTTCCAGCAAGCAGAGAAAGCTATAAAGTACATTGCTGACAGCAAAGTCTTTCTTCATGGGAAATGGCACAAGGTTCCCAGAAAGCAAGCTGCCTATGGGGATACAGGGCTGACATACACTTTCTCTGGCGCAACAGTTTCAGCCTTACCATGGAACGATGCTCCTTTTCTGAAAGATGTCTGTGACCTGGTTTCGTCACTGACCGGCCACAAGTTCAACTTTGTTCTTGTAAACAGGTACAATGATGGTTTGGACCACATTGGGGAACACAGAGATGACGAAGCTGATTTGGTGCCAAGAAGTCCCATAGCATCGGTTTCATTGGGCCAGGCTAGAGATTTTATATTCCGTCATAGGGATGCCAGGGGTAGCCATGCTAAAAGGAAAATTGATCCTGTCAAGCTTGAATTGTGGCATGGTGGTCTGTTAATGATGAACCATCCCACAAATGTTTATTGGTTTCACTCTCTTCCCGTGCGTAAGAGGGCAATTTTCCCACGGATAAACTTGACATTTCGAAAAATGGTTGTTAAGAGTTAAACATCCCATAGGTGTTGTTTGTGAAGGTCAAAATGAAATAGATGTAAAAGGCATTGTAAAAATGAAGAGAACTGCAGTTAAATGACCTGGCTACCAAGAAAATTATAGTAGATGAAAATTAAGTATTGTGAAAGGAATTATAAGAATTACAAGAACTACAGTTCAATGGTCTAGCACCTTTCCCCCTTCCTATTACGTTAGTGGTAAACATCGATTCCAAACTACAATCTCAGTCAAAAGTCATGTGACACTTGCGGTAACTTTTGTTTCTCGCGGCCGCTCATTATGCCCCCTTCCCCTCTCTCAAGCCCCTTACCTCCCCAGTACATTGTTTCTGGGGGAGTCACAGACTGTCTTGCCAAATGCATGTTGAAAGGTGGGAGTGAAGGAACTGTTTGAGAGACAAAGGCAGGCTAGATCATTGATGTACATAATGCTGGCACAGTGTTAAATGTGTTTTGTTTAAGTAAAATGTCCTATGGACTTTTGATGAGGACTGCAGTACTCAGGAAGTGGTAGGTGTACACTTAGGCCTTTTCCCTCTGTTATTAACAAATAAATTCCTCTTTTCATCCAGTATATGTTGTTGTGCAAATTATACCTATGCACATGCCTCTATTGAAGGCATTTGAGTTTTGACAGAAATGCCAGGTTGTCTCCTTGCATCCTTTATAAAGCCCCATGCACTACTTCATTTCCAACTGCAGTATCAAAAATGTACCATAAGTGAAGTGATAATGGTGTAAGTAGCATCATAAATTTAAAAGATAATTACACTGTGTGAGTTCTAATGACTGATGGAGCAACGAGTAAGCAGTGTAGTGTAACAGTATTTTTTGCATAACTCAGTTACTGATGTGCATTAATAAACAAAGATAAATGATTATGTTGAACATTGAGTATTACTGTGAAAAGATGTCATGAAACATTTGTCCCTAGGAACGTCTTTTTTTTTTTTTCACATTTAATTTTGAGCACCCCATTTTGGTAGGGGGACTGTTTGGGTGTGCATATATCAATTTTAAACTTCAAATTATAATCTTTAAACTACATTATGTCTTCACTATTTCTTATTTCTCAAAATTATCCTTCCCTTTTAAGAAAAACTCCCTCCTTCCCCCTTATACCCCCAAATCATCCCAAAATTTACAAAACACCGCAAAATGTCAATTTGTGTTTTGAGCGAAGTGTTTTGACATTGCTTGAAACGCAAACAAGATATTTGCATTAAACCCAGTTTAAATGACGGGAAAACAGCTTTCGGGTTTACCCCCCCCCCCCCTTTCATGGATAGCGCTATCAGCGGGCCTGAGTTAGAAATCCTATTTCATTTCTCATCGTTTTTCTCTCACCGCTTCATACCGTATTTCATTCCCCTCTACACGTGAGTGACGTCATGTGACTTTTTGCTGGTAACCCCCAGCCCTCTTTGCCGACCTCAGAACGGAACAACAATGGCGGAAGCTCCAGGGGCTTATTCGCTGCGAGAAGTTGCGATGAATACGGACGAAAGATATGGATTGAATAGAGAATTTAGGAAGCAGAAGTAAGTGTTGGAAACTTGTACTGCTTCGCATATGATTTTGACTATGAAAGCTCGGTGCTATATGGAACTTTACCGACCCATTACCCGCTACAAACATTGAAGGAAGCTTGTCCTCCCATTGAAGAATGTTCCGTACAATTTCATCTAAGGCTTTTTCAGTGCTATGTTTTTTCTAGACACAAATTCTCCATTATTTTACTATTTAAAGTTAGCAAGCAAAGAATTACTAGTAACGTAAACTTTGGGAATTTTCCGAAAGCTACAACTGTGACTGTGGCTGTGACGTGGGCTCATTCTCTCCCGGCCGTAGGGTATGTTGTTTAAATTAAAGCGTCAATTAAGATCCAGAGAACGTGGGAGTTCATGCTCTTGCATAAAATTTAGCAGATAATGAGCTATCTTTAGTTGAAGGCTTGGGAAAACTTTTTTGGAAAGTCGCGCACACGGAGTTGTCTTGAAAAAACGAAGAACGTACGTGCACGCTAAAAGGTTTTTCCCCCCGGCGTCGCTCAGCTCATGCAGTAAATTTCATTTGTTCCCTTTCCTACTTCAGTGTAAAGGACACTGTATAATCTGAGGTTCTTTTTAAGTTAAAATGTCAAAACACAGCTGTCTTAACGTTTGAGTCATATTGAATGCACAGTGGCCAGATTGGCAATTCGCAATTGTAGAATATTTGGCAAGATTTCCGTACAGGTCCCTACTTCATTATGCATGTATGTTCCTAGCAAAACTCTATTCATGCTCGTTCTTTTTGGAAGAGGGTTAATAGGAATATTCACGTATAATTAACGTAGGGAGCTGTATGGAAATCTTTCCGAATATTTATATACAAGGCACTTCTGACCACAGTAATACAGCTGTAGTTGTCATCCTCTTGTGGTTGCATCATTTGAGGAACGGATGTGATAACGATGCATGTTATTCTCATGGAACTGTGTGGATGGATTTTTCTGGAATCATGCTTCATTGGCCGTGAGACTCAAAGGTCAATTAGTTTTCACTTCTGACTCGTATTTTTTGGTTTGGGTCCATCAGTTCCTTTTTAATTTTGTGCTCATTAAATTTTGGGGATAATAAAATAATTATGATCAGTTTAATCAATAGGTGAGAGAAACTAAGCAGTGGTTGTAGCAGCTCTTGTAAGCTTGTACTTTTACTGGCCCTCTGTTGTAGCAGCAGCTATTGTTTTTTGGGTTGGATGCATCGTTTCTGTTGTTAGTGTTCTTGTCCAGAAGGGTAACAAACTAATGATGTTCGGCGTTTCGAGAGCTGCTACGTGGCTCAAACTAAGATTACCGTTCTAGGGGGGTTACCCTCCATTATTGTTTCTGCTGCTTTGTTTACAAGGTTTGGCTTATACGGTAGAAGGCGAGTAACCTTATTTGCTTTCTAGGGCTACCCTTTTAAGAGGCTTAACGTTTTGATTATTTGAGCCATGTTTAAGGTCAAGGTAGGGTTACCCTCCTAGAACAGGTAAGCCTAGGGCAATCAGATTACTGTCACGTTCCTGCCAACTACAAGCGTTAAACATGGCCTCAAACAATTATAGACCTGGCAAATTATTTCATTGAACTACTGTATGCTGGCAATGTTGGCGAATCTATGTCAGGATATCAGGCAATACCATGGAAAAAAAATCATTCTATTTGCTACTCTTAGAAAGTAAAAACTGGCTGTGCATACAGTTGTTGATTGAGAATGGCACACTGTGGACTGACTGAACTGAACTGAATGACTTTATTTACACATGATAACTACTACTAATTATTATTATAGTTATAATTAATAAATGCCACTTTTAAATTTAAAAATAATTATTATAATACTGCTAATAATACAAATGCAGGTACTGTAAAAGGTGAATATACATTGTACATGTACAACTATACACTGTAAGCAAGTTGTAGTCTTATTCATTTACGTGAACTGAGTCAAGATTAATAAATCTCAAGCATCCAATATCACTTGGATATCAAGTGGAGGCTTGAGAGCTGTGGATTCTAGTTTGAATAAATAATATGCACTAAGTTTTGTTTTGTATTAATTTGCACACATTTTTTAAGGCTTTGTTTCAAAGAATTTGAATCGAGTGCAGAAGATCAGAAGGAAAGCAAAAAATCTAAAACAGTGAGTTAATATAACTGGATTTAATTATTACTTTCTTAGTCTATAGTATGGCCAAACTCTTCAATAGAATGTTTTAGATAATAGACCTCTTTAGCTTGTCATTATGCATACATATGCACATGCATAAAAAGAAATTTTAAAGAAACTGTTCCCTAGAGTATCATCACATGGTCTGAAATGGGAAAACAAAATGTACAAGCTAAAGAGGTCTATTGGGAATCTGATTTACTTTGTTAATTAAGCAAATAAAAAATAATAGTATTATACTTAATGAGCGGGGTTATATAAGATACATGTAGCAAGCTCCAATTGACTGTGTGCCTTTTCACAGACCAGACAGTAAGGCGGTCAAAACGAGGGTCCCTAGTGGTTCTTTAACATCCCACCCACAGAGTCAAGTATGTTAAAGTGTTTTGAGACAGGACCAACAGTCTATTGTCCTTATCCAAGACTAGCGAGTATGACCATTCGGTCATTATCATACTCTATGATCCTGCATGGTTTATAGTAAACCCGCAGGTTTTCGGCAGCGCTGAGGGTAAATCTCCTAACTTGTGGTACATGTATCTTTACTTCCTTTTTAGTCACATGACAACGATCCCAGTCCT
>BLFK01000490.1:5336978-5341978 GCA_014634185.1 Astreopora myriophthalma
TTATTTTGATTTTTTTCCCTGAATTTTTACTTGAATTTGATGTCAAGTTGTTGACTTTCCCTACACGTACAGCACATACTGTACTAGTCTTGCACTTTTTCTTTTTTAGAAAAGAACACGGCCTGAACCGGACAAAGAAAGGTAACTGTCAATGTTTGTACACAAATTAGTGTTAACACATTAGTTAATGGCTGATAGCACAGGAATCATCCATAAAATGTTTGGTTGATTTTCCATTGTACTCAAACGTACCTGAAGTTTTGCATGTGCCCTATTAACATTGATGTTAAAACACCTTAATGTATCTCTCAGATAGTACACATGCTATGATTGGCCAATTTAGCGGGCCATGTTCTACAGTACGGCCCACCAAATAATATTTTAGTGTGCTTTCCTGTTCGATTCGTTTACCAGGAGAGATCATAAAATTATTATCTTACTAACCTCCTTTTCTTGGGCCATACTGTAAGTTACCGTTTCTTGTTTTTTCCAGTTCAATTCAGGGCTATCATGCTTGACACTCGGGCTGTAAATTGAACCAGAAAAAACAAGGAGCGGTAACTTGCAGTATGGCCCTCAAACTCTGTTAGTAAGAGTTAGATAATGCTTGCATTAAGCCTTTACCATTGGTTTAGGGATCAGATTACTGTTGCCTTTGACAAAATGAATGTCTCAAGCTGAGCTGGGGCAAGCTATGTCTGATTGTCCACCTCGGTCCAGTTGTTCAAAGCCTGATTAAACTAACTCTGGGCAAGAGGGACAATCAACAGAAATTTTCCCCAAAAAAGTTTGCCTGTCACTAATTGTGACTTACACTTTCTTCTCCTTTAGTCTAAAATCACCTTTCGAAAGTGTTTTCAGAGGGCGAAGTTAAAATGTTGGTTAATTTTTAATCAAGGGTTAGCATTAATCGGCTTTTGAACAACCGGGCCCTGGTTGCTCTATGAACTGTAATCTACCTGGTCATGCATCTATGAACCTGTAGTGCACTCCATGCTTGTTTGTGATTGATTACAGGCTTGATCTTTATGTTTTCTGTTTGTGGTTATGTCTCTTAAAAGTGCGTTATGTATCCTGAGGGAGCTTTTTCTAGATTTGCCATTGACCTATCAAAACATCTCAAAACATAAACAAATGTAAACGTGCCATGAACACTCCTTGAAAATTCCATTTTTGTTGATGGAATACCCCTTGAATACTCCTGAATTTTATATCCACAAACCAGCACAAACTCTTTAAGTGACCTTATTTTATGAGTAATTTTTGTCTTCAGTGATGTTTCACCTGCCAAACCAAACAAGGTGGAGACCAAAGCCGTCAGCTGCGATGTAAGTTGTGTGAGCATAGTGTTATTGATGTACTGCCAGTAATAGGTATTCAAATTCTAAAAAAGAGTCTCTTGTTTAGTGAGGGTTACATTATTACAAGTGGTCTGGTAGTTTCCACGATACGATGGCCCTCCTAAAACAAGATGGTCAAGAACCCCAAAATGACCATTCATGTCCAGTATATCTGAATTGAGTCAATTCTTTTGTAAGCCTAGAGGATTGGGCTAAGGGGAGTCAAATTGTCTAAGCTAAGTTGAATCATCTACAAGCACAGATGATTTGACTTGCACACTATCAACTACAAGACAACGTTTCAGGTACACAATTTTCGAAGCCCATAGCTGACAATGCCCAAGGAATCAACCACTTGGCTGTTTACAAAGCATTGAAGTGGCACCAGTGGAAGACAATTCCGGGGTTTAGAGCAGGATTTGATCTGGGCGCAACAACACACAAGTCTAGTGTTCTAGCCACTTAGCCCCAAACACTTGAGCTTATGTCTGGAAATGTCTTTATTCAATTTTTCAGTGGGATCCCGACAGCATCAACGAAGACACAGAGTTTATAATGGGAGTTAAAGCAAACAAGTAGGTTACACGCATAGTTATTTTGCAAAATTACCGGTATGTCCAGTTTCCACTCAGTCAACAGCATAAAAATTATTATGATTACGGAATGAACCTTTGTGTGCTGAAGGCAAAAAATTAGGGCAATAGTGCAAAAAGACGTGCATTTTTTTCCCCGTTATTTTAATCCTAGCTACTTGGGGTTTTTTTGGCCCAGAGCTATTCAATTATTTTTTTGAAATTATAAATCAGTTATTGTTTTGAAATTTTCTTGGGTCAAAATTCTGACTGGGGAAATGTTTTTTTAGTTTCAGACAACTGGTAGTGAACACTGTAATGACATAAAATTTCAAAAGCAATGCCTCCTACCCCCTCTTCCCCCCTCCCCTGTAAATAAGCCCTCCAAAATTAATATAAGCCCCCAAAATTTGTAAGGCCTATTTCTGGTGCCACAATTCCTTACTTATCTCGAGAAGGGGGCAGGGTTGGCGCAGCGGTGAGAGTGCTCACCTTCCACCAATGTGGCCCGTGTCGCGGAGATCCCGCATATTTAGATTATGATTCTTGCTTCTGGTGGACTCAGAAGCCTGGGACTGAGCTTGAGGCCTGGCTCAAAGCTATCTGGCCAGGCAGCCGGGCGAATGGCTTTGGAACAAAGAAACAAACTTCAGAAAACTGTGTTGGTTTTAACGTGGTTGACATTGCTTTATTGAACTTAAATACCTCGGCAATAGCCCGGGTTCCATTCCTGGTCTCAGTGTCATACGTGGGCTGATTTTGTTGGTTTCTCTACCCTTCTTTGAGAGGTTTTTCTGGGTTCTCTGGTTTTCCCCTCTCCACAAAAACCAACATTTGATTTAATTTGTATATTAGTGGGAGAAGAGCCACTTTGTGGAGACTACTAATAAGAGCCATTTATTATTTATTATTATTAAAAACAAAAACGTTTCCGAGCATGAAACCTTGCCATTCCTTTTCCGTTTTCTAACTTAAAAACAATCATTTTAAAGGACTGGACTTCTAGGATAAGCAGATGGCAGGTTTTACAAAGGCTTTCTGAGCCTGAAGAGTTTTCTGGACTTTCAAGAAATAGCTGAATAATACTTTCATTTTCAGTCCAAATAGTTTACGCTTTTCCAGCTGCTGTCTATTTTCACATAAAATGAAATTTCTTTTATTTAGCTTTCTGTTTTCAACAGAAGAAAGAAATGGATGCATAGGAATTCAGCTGCTTGAGAGCAAAATTCTAAACTTAGAGATTAGATATACTTGACAACAATAATTATTAATGTGATTCTTTTGTCTCAAACTGTTATTTTGCACTCTACCAAGCTGTCTCATATAATTGGAATTATGAAAGTAGCTAAGACCAGTATGTTTCACCATAGAGCTCTAGGCTTTGCTGCAACAAGAGGAAAACTTTACTACAGACATCCTGAGCTGTTCAAGGTAAAATGTTAGCATTGTTCCCTAGTGCCACAGCACATCTGGCTTGACTTCATGGTGTGCTTTTCCACTCGATTCTATTAGCAAGAGATATTGTAAGTAGCTCACTAACCTTGTTTTCTCTCTTCATACTGCATGGTACAGTACCTTGTTTTTCTCACTTCAATGTATGACCCGAGTCTGAGTACCATAACTTAGAGCATGGCTCTTGCACTTTGGAAATATGTCTCTAAGGTTTTGCAGTAAACTCTTGCAAGTCATGCTCAAAAAGTGAGGGGAACAGTATATATATATATTTGTTTTTTTTTTTTGTTTTTTTGTTTTTTTTGTTTTGTTTTACAGTCAAAACTGGCCAAGCATTCCTCTCAGGGTAGATTAATGCATTCATTATTGCAAATGTGATTTCATTAGAATTGTAATAATTTGAATAATCTGGTCGTCAAGTGAATAATTCAAGATACAAAATAGGCTGCGATTCAAAATCGGAACTTTGATTGGATTATTGCTGGCTTCCGGTGCAAAGCCAGCATGAGAATTTGACAGGTTTACTAATTTGGTCAAATTAAAAAAAAAGGCAAATGACCGCTAACACAGATTATGCAAATTAGTAAACCTGTCAAATTCTCACGCCGGCCTTGCACCAGAAGTCAGAAATAATCTAATCAAAATTCAAATTTTGAACTGAGGCTTGTTTTGAATTTTGAATTATTCATCCGAGGACAGGATTACTCAAATGATTAATGAAATCAAATTTGCAATGATGAGTGTATTATTCCACTGCAGACAGGAATGCTTGTCCTGTTTTGACTGTAATCCCATCGCTGTCATTATTGTCAATCCCTCTGCTGTAAGATTTCTTCAAATCTCTGTGGTTTTCTTTTCAATGCTTTCAGTACTCTGGAGACTCCGATGATAAACTGTGGCTTTTTGAACAAAATGAGCTGCCCATCACTGGAGGCAAGGTAGGAAGCTGGAATTGCTTTCAAATATTTGAAGGATTGAGAGCATAACAATCTAGGCCGAAATGGTGAAGTTATTGGTAATGACACAGGCATATGAGGGGAAAATCTGAGTGCTCCTAACAGGAGTTGAACCTTTGAGCTTTGATTGCTAGTTTGGATGCTCTAGCACTGAGCTACAGGAGCGTATGCCTGCATTATTCCCGATAAATAAATAGTTACAGTCAAAACTGGTCAAGCGTTCCTGTCAGGAGTGGATTAATATGTTCATTATAGCACTGGTGGCCCAAGCTCAGTATGAGAGTATCATCATGGCTGCAAATATGAGGATTTGTATGGGGGATCCCGGTAAATGGGTTCTAGAAGGTAATTGTACGGAAAAAGTCTCAATAAAAAGCTTTACCTTATTTCCATGGTGTGTTTCTTGCTTCCTGTGTGGTTATTTTCCTATTTGTTTCCCATCTTTCCACTTTGTGGAAAGACAAGTGGAAAAGCGGGAAAGACGTGGAAAGACGGGAAACAATGAAGTCGCTTAAAACGGGTTAGATTGGGAAAATAACCGCACAGGAAGCAAGTAACACACCATGGAAATAAGGTAAAGCTTTTTTAACTAGACCTTTTGCGTACAATTATCTTCAAGAACCCATTCACCGGGATCCCCATACAAATCCTTGTATTTGCAGTCATGTTGATACTCTCAT
>BLFK01000490.1:5344478-5350117 GCA_014634185.1 Astreopora myriophthalma
AAAGTGGAATTGACGAAGAAGGGACTAAACCAAAAGACCAGCCGGTCCACTTGATCGAGCTGTTCTCCCCTTCCACGTCCTTCCCACTTGAGGAAGGAAGGACACAGAACGGGTCGCATTTTTGTTGCATATTCAAAGCTGCTGAATATGATGGTTCGATGGTTTTACATATAATACCCGCGGACATTTTGCTCATTGCTCGTATACTACACAACTCGCAAAATATCCGCGCGTATCATATGTAAAACCATCGAATAAGATACATGTATTTTCATTATCAGGAGTGAAAATTTTGTTATTGGAGTTGAGTTTAGAAAAGGTTCCGTTGGTAGGTCATAAAGTGAACTCGCCGGTTTTTTTTCTTGGGTCCTCACCGTTAATGCAGAAAAAGCTGAAATTCCGGTTGAAACATCAAAATTAATGGTAAACACCATTCCACTATACGCTTCAGAAACTATGGTCTATCGGCCTAATCAATGTCTTTTTTGTGCTCTTTTTGGGCGTGCAAGTCGACAGTGATACTGATTTGTTTACCTTGACCATCCTCTGCTAGGATAAACTGCATCATTTAATGTTTACGTCTAAAATGTCCATCCAGATGGTTTGTATAACTGGCAAGCGCCCCTTGGCTTTTCGAAGTTGATAGGACACGAAATCCTAACCAACCGAAAACGGTTGTTCACAATAGAACGCAACCCAATATCTCTATTCGAGTTCACGATACAGATGCATAGGAAATTTAATCTCGCTATTCGTTCTGTGTTGTAGAACTAAAACGAGAGGCACTGGCTCGAGCAGAGCCCCGAGACAAAGTGAAGGGAGAAGAACGCACCGAAACAACAGAAAGGAAAGATTCAGGAGAAACCAAACAAAGTGAGCTGTCAAATTCTGACAGCAAGCAATTCAAGGAATAATAGGAGGACTTCGGAGAAGTTTAGTGAAATTTACATTTTCTCAGTGGTTTTCATCACATCCGCGCTCTTAATACTTTAAATTAAAGTTACTCGAGATTCAAATTGTGGGAGTACTAATGCAAGGTACGGATCACATCACTTGTGGTGAATTTTGTATTGCAGATGCAAGAATAGCCATTGCAGAATGTGCATAGGAAGAACATTACAGCAAACTCCTGTGAAGTTATTTTAGTCTTGTTAGTTGATTATATTTTGATTCTAATTGAATTTTCCTGTAACTGTTGTCGCAAAGATTTTACCAGGCAGTTAATTTGTATTTCCTGATTAAATCAGAATGGATAACGTTTTATGGATTGATGTTATTAATTCTTTAGGGTTTAATGCTGCCCACATAGCTGGAGACAAGGTATACGGCTTCCCCAAAATGGCTGCTATTTTTTCATTCTTTCGTTTTTATTCAAATTAGCCCTTAGCGTACCATCTTTGATTAGCTCTAGAGATGTTTTATTTTTTTAGCCCTTGTTGCTGCGTTCTTAAGCTCAAAATTCAAAAGAATATTTCACCTTGAACGAGGCAACAAGGGCAGATTTAAATAAAAGCAAAAGAACATTTAATTAACGGTCGTCTTGGAATCGTCAAAATGTTCAAGCGATTTCCGGCCTACCGCACGAAGCAAATCGACATTTAGTCGGTAGGCGTGCCGGTGGACAATAATTTATACTACGGCTATGCTTGAAGTGCCAGTCGCGGTCCCGTTGTAAGGGCCGATTTACACAGTACAATTTTTGCTCACAAATGTCGTGTGCGATTTCTTCTGCGCTCGCTGCTCGTGCCACGCAAAAAAAAATCGCGTACAACTCTCGCTGTTGGACACAGACTGTGCTTACGATTGTCGTAGTGTTTTAAAGCATGTTTTAAAGTCCTACGACATTTTTTTCTTTGTGACGTACACGGCAGTCGTAAGCGAGTTGTAGGTTTGATTTACACGAACAATTCGTGTCGTAGGCCTGTCGTAAGCTTGTCGCATGCACCAAAGTTGTACCGTGTAAATCTACAGCAGTGTTGATGGAAATACGTTTTTCATTTAATGGTTTTCAATAAGCTTAGAAACTTGATAATTAATCGAATTCGTTTCAATATTTGGGACACTCAAGAGAGCGGGGCTTATTTTCGGGGGCTGGGGGTTGCTTTTTATCGGATGTATTCTTCTGTTTCTAAGTAGCTCTAGGCTTATAGCTAATGGGGTGTGGGCGGGGCTAATAGGCAGTAGTTTACGGTTGTGTATTGTTCCTTTATCGCAACCACACTTTTTATTGCGTTTTACTCGTTTTAATTGCTGCCAGGTTTATGAACATTATATGCCCTTATAAGCTTTATACCTCTCACCGTGGTCAAGAAGAATCCTTATCTCAAAAAGCTCTGTTTTGATTATGCCAACTAGCTAATTTTGAATCTATTTGTGGAAAGGGACAATCGTTTTTGGTTTAAAAAAAACAACAACAAAAACAATTCTTCAGTCTACAGATAGCGTTTACTGAGCACCTTAAACTTAGCAAAACATAAAAAAAAATCTTTAAGCCTGTGGAGGTGGTACTTCTTCCACGTAAATCCGGGCCACTGAATTCCAGCCTGTGTATGCATCAGCGGATCCATAGCCAGCGCAAGTACCGACCCAGAATCCCACGCGCACAATGCCCTTGTGAACTTTCTCACAGACTCCTTCGATTTGCCGCACACGGTGCAGATTCTTATGCCTGGCCCCACTTCCATACACCATGTACAAGACCCCATCAATGGCTGCTGGAGCTGAGCACTCGGCACGGTTGAAAGTGAAATACCATCGTCTGCAGCAATCGTCGCAATGGGCGATGCGAAGATTACCATTCCAGAAGACTCGCAGCCCGGTATGGTTAGACGTTTTGTTGAAAACACATTCCTTAATATCAAAAGAAAAAGCAACACGGAACAACTAAGTTGGAAACCATCAGATCAACGGACAACGGATTAGTCTAATGATCTAGACCACATCAGCTTGTGTTGCTTGAAATAATGAGATCCCACGGGTTAAAAAGGTTTCCTTCTTTCTCCTGACTTGTCTCTACAGCCGTGAAACATGTGACTTAACGATGACTTTCGACTTTGACTTCCTCCCCTGAATTAGTTTTTCCTTATAGAACTATTTCTATGTCAGCACTCTTTTATTTTGTTTAGGTTAGTTTACAACATTCGGCGACTAGGCCCTTATGGAATGTGCTAGTAAAAGTAGCATATTATGCTACAAGGAGTGTCCGGCTTTTGTCCAAATTATGCCAGCACGATGGATAGGGGCCTATTGCTGACTATTTTACCTTAACCTCCTGCACATAAGTGATTTGCATAAGGTTTCTCAACTTGAGTCGATCTTATTTGCTGACGACACTAGTTTATTTCCAACAAAGACCCGGTCAATTTGAATAATATTTTAAATGACGAACTGAATAAGCTTTCCGTTTTGTTTGCGGCAAACAACCTTTCACCGCGCATCGGTGGCTCAATTGGTTGAGCATCGGGCTGCTATACGGGAGGTCGTGAGTGCGACTGCGGCCAGACCGTCACTCAGGGTCTTAAATAACTGAGGAGAAAGTGCTGCCTTTCTAATTACATCCGCATATGGTTAGACTTTCAAGTCTTCTCGGATAAGGACTATAAACCGTAGGTCCCGTCTCACAAATACCTTCCATGTTTATAAGTTCAATGTGGGACGTTAAAGAACCCACACACTAGTCGAAAAAGAGTAGGGCTTGAAGTTCCCTACGTTGTGGCTGTCCTTTGTGAGTGTATGGGCGGGTACTACAGGGAAGGTGATATACCTCGCATGGGACTTAGGGTCCCGTTCGTATATCGCCTTGCACTTCTGTGCAAAAACAGTATAAACCTAAACCTAAACCTTTCATTGAATGTGACTAAGACTAAGTTCACGATATTTAGACCTAGGCAAAAGAAAGCCGTGCTTTGATTTCCGAATTTCCATCGATGAGAAAGCAATAGGCCATTTCGGAATTGCGCAGGGAACTGGGGCGAGCTTCAAATTTGAACCAATCGATAAATTGACACCATCACATGAAAGATAACATTGAGATTGGTCATCTGTCCAATTTTAATGTTTTTAGGTTGAACAGAGACCAAGTTACAGACTTTAAAACACAGTTGAATATCCATACAGATGTCTCTAATTTGGAGGCTGCGTCCCCCAAAACCATATGAACTCTGAAAAAAATTTTATCAGATTTAGGACAACTGGAAAATCCTCAAGCTCAAGTATCGGAAACTCCCGTTCTTGGTGTTATTCTGCACGAGTGTCTTTCTTAAGAAATCCCATATATCTCAGGTATCCCATAAAATATCCAAATCCATTGGTATAATCTGTAAATCTTGTTTCTTTCTCTCCAAAATTTCTCTTCGTATTTTATAAAACTCCATGATCCTTCCATATCTTTATTACTACGCGTATGCCAGGGGCAGCCGCGGTAAAGTTTGCGTCGATTCTCCGTTTTGTTCATCGTAGTCGCAAATTGCAACGCTCGTTCTGATTGGCTAGTTTTGTTTTGTGGCTAATGGTATCCACTGTAATATCAAGCTCGAAGTTCGTGAAAAAGACAATGCGGCAATATATTGAAGTACTAATTTTGCATCTCGCGAATTCGGTACAGTTTGACGGAAAACATTTTGATGTTGTTTTGGTTTCGTTTAACGGTGCCGCCATGGACTGGGGAAAAGTTTTTGTGTAAAGTGCGGATCAGTGTGATTGTATGCAATTGAATGTGTCACAAGTTTGAAATGGTGTGCGATACTTCAAATCATTTCAGTATCTGAGTGAAAAATACTGAAGTGCTGAGTCGACTAGAAGATAACTTGATTGAAACGCTCTGAACTGTGGAAATCTGTAGGAGAAGGTATTGCTTAATATTTGCTTTGCTTTATTAAAGTCATTGAATCTATTAATACTGTGAATAATCGAACTTATTTGAATGACTTCATTAACCAACCGGTGTCCTACTTGTTCCATTACATAATGGTCTTCGTTTGAGTTTGTTTATTGAATCTTTTTAAGCAAGTTGCGCGTGCAGTGATGAAAATTTGTTCGTCGTTACAGTAGTTCTCGGCAGGAATGCAGTTGTCAATTTCATGCATGAAGAGGAATTCTTTTTGCTGATCAGCTAATTTATGTTCACATTTCCCCAGCGGTCTGAAATGGTTCTAATCGAACGACGTTTTTAAGTTCAGTAGAACCCGAAATATAAATTATCGGATATTGTACATTCGGGCCTGGCCGACAATTTGGGTAATTCTATAGAAAAATTCACTGCCTGGCGAGTGAATTCCACGTTAAATTTCACGCGAAAAGCCGATATCGCACGAATCGCGAATAGGAATCATGCTAAAATCAGAAATCACAGACGTTTTAGTCTCATTTGAATATCGTACTAGCTCGTGGTGTGACAGATCGTTTGGAAACTTTGTCAGTTCAAGCTCAAAAAAAGGTTTTATTGATGTACTTTATTCCACTTTTTCTCTGAGAACGAGATAATTTACATTTTGATGTATTACATTCAAACAAGCCGGCTTGGCTTGGAACCAGAATCGGCAACATACGGCAACCAAGAAAGGACAAACTTCAAACAAGATCTCCAACAAAATTACCTGTAAGTCAAAAGTGCTTTAAACAAACTTCTGAAGACACAAGTG
>BLFK01000492.1:5000-7500 GCA_014634185.1 Astreopora myriophthalma
CACGGGCGCAGTTCGTGTTCAAGCCTCTGCTGTGGCTAAAACTTGAGGGGGCTATCTGGCTAGGACTAGTGTGTGACTTAGAAGAAGGATAGGCCAGCCTGGTGGTTGGTGTTTTGGGGTTGCCAGGTAAAAGGCAGATAATTCAGGGGGGTAGTGTTGTGTGTGCAAATATAGGCCTCTTCTTGCTTTTCGATTTCAGCCACAGTGCGAGTATATGGAAAGTGATGACTATTTCCACGGGACAATATGACAGCAATGACTAGTTGACTGTGAGCTCAATACAGGTGACAGACGAGGCAGTCAGAGGGGGTCACTGTGTATTCCTGGGAGAGCTATTGCAAATAAGGAGAAAAACAGCTGACAATTTCTGACTCACCACCAGTTTCCGCGTAGCCATGTTTTTAATAATCCAGTCAGATATATATTGTTTTCTTATGCTTATCACATATGGGACTAAGAATTTCTTTAGGTAAAGTTATACTGACTAGCACTAGCTGCCTGCAAGTCAGACAAGTTGTGCACTGCTATGGGAGCGTCTGCTTGTGTGGCTATTTTACCTTTAAATACGCGGCTATTATGACCACAACCTAAAAAAAAAAGCACTTAAATCTTTAAATTACTCAGCACGTTTAGTTCTTACTTTTTCCAGTAGTTTTATTGTCCAATTAAATTCCTTTCTTTAACGTTATCCATCTTTCTTGTACTTATGAATAAACAAATAAATAGATGAATAAGTAGACATAAGAATAAATGTACGAATATATCACACACACACACACACACACACACACACACAAACAAAACAAAACAAAAATTTGATATTTAAATTTATCTATAATGCTCGAACAAAAACCAAACCCATTGGCTGATTAATATTTGGTACTATTAACGACGAAGAACAGAAAAGAAAAGGTACTATTTCTGAAGAAAAATAATAATAAAAAAAAGCTGTCGTTGGGACTTCTGTCCTTTAGCGTTAAAATGTGAGGACTCGCATCCAGTAAGTGTTATGATTGTGCCAAGTCATGGGTAAGTTTGGGTTAACTTTATTTGCGTTTCTAAGCTGATTGAAAAATTGGTTCTTACTTTTTTTTTTCGCTCATTTACTGCTTAGTTCTTTTTAGTCAATTGTTCTCTCCTTTCCGTATGCTTTTTTTTTTCCCAGAGTCACTTCCGTTACGATTCAGACCTTTGGAGCAACAAAGAAACGTTCAACCTATCGGGGGGAGCCACTGGGCTTAACAGACATCAAACAAAGTTACCGACCTTCTGGGGCACATCCTTCACCAAGATATGTTTGGGTATGAGGATTGAGCAGCAAATCAATTTTGTTGTCATTGATAAAACAGTTGACTCTATGTTCTCACTTATTGCGGACGGACAATACCGAAACACTTCATTAGGTCGTGAAGCTTGGAAGGTGCTGATTGGGCCCCAAGGATCTCTGCAGCTCAATTGCAACAAAGAAGGGTTCAATGCCAAATCTGATTATTCCAGGGCAAGAATCGGTATCCTTGGTAACAATGAAAAGGATTGCATTTCCCCTGACTCTAGAATTGCATTTGGTGGCGGAGGATTTCCCGATGACACGAATACGTGTGGGAATGTAGCCATCTACGGAGGAGATAATGGCGACCAGAACACGCAAACCATGGGATACATCTTGGTGCAGTGATTGCTGCATCCTTGTCTAATGACCACCACAGAGTTTAGGAAACATTAGGTTTAGAAATCCCAAATACATTAGGAAACGAACCGGATCAGGGATGACACAGTAGTAAGAGCACTCGTCCCCCACTAATGTGACATGGGTTCAAATGGTGAACTCGACGTCATATATGGGGAGAGTTATAAAATTAGTTCACGACTCTGCTCTGAGCGGTTTTTATACAAGCATTCCGGTTCCCCCCTCTACTCAAAAAGCGAGATTTCCAAATTGCAACTCTAGCGAGAATAAGTTAAAAGAATGCGAAAGGTTATATTATGTGCTGCCGAACCCAAGGAGAGTAATATCGAAAACTTCCAAAAACGTAAAATTGAATACGATTGTTTGTTTGATTATATTGCCCAAGGTAACATTTTGCGGTCTAGGGCAACATGGTATGAAAAGGGAGAACGGAATAATAAATATTTCCTAAACCTGGAAAATAGAAGAAACGCTAAAAATTGCATACGGAAATTGTTTAACAAAGAAAATCAACTGGTTAAAAACAGCAAGGACATCCTGACTGAACTTAAATCGTTTACCAAGATCTCTATCAAAATAAAGATAACAATATCAGTGGAAGCTGGAATGTGAATTTTCAGAAGTTTACGCGAAATTTGAATATTCCAAAATTGTGAGATGAGCGGCAATCCCATTGCGAGGGTTATCTGACGAACCAAGAATGTCTCCTTCAAAAACAATAAGTCTCCAGGGAATGATGGCCTTACCGCTAAGTTTTATAAAAGTTTTGGTCGATACTGGGTAACTTATTAGTAGAATCTCTAAACACGGCTG
>BLFK01000492.1:10000-12500 GCA_014634185.1 Astreopora myriophthalma
ATGCAAATGTTTTAGTGCTGCAGACATAACTTTTGGAATTTATGAAAAGGATCTTCAACTGATCAATCCCATTATTCTCCTTGCTAAGCAAATTATCTATCAGTGTCGCAGCTTGTCTTTAAAACCTTCACTAACGTTGCTGATCGAGAAAATAAAATATATAGACAAATTACAGTCACGGATAGCAGAAAGCAACAACTCTCTTGACATTCATAATAATAAATGGCAGTCTTTACTATCAGCATTGTAAATACGCTTTTTTTACATCACGATACCTTTCCGAATATTATATATTATTAATTTACTAATCTCGCAAACTTAGGTAATCGAGGGGTAATTAGCTCCGGGTCGCACTAGTTTTACGAAGAGACAATGTACTCATAAGGTTGGATAAAATTGGCCACTATCGTGACGTATTTATTAATATAACAGTAAAAGTCACGCCACACTTAACAAACTAATCAGAGCGTGACGTGACATGGAAAAAATTAAGTAATTAAATGTCTCTTCGGAAAAGGTGGCGAAGAGATAGGCGCCTTCCGAGAGAGAACTAAACACTGGCTGACGAAGTGGGGAGGTAGGTGGGAAAATTTGAACAGATAGCTTGCCACACGATGGTGTAGAGGTAGAAAGGGTCGCTCCTATTTGCGAAGCATACTATAAAGCAATGCTCGATCACGTGTTCCCTAGTACCCAGTTCACGCAGCCAGTGCCTGATAACAACAGGTATCCCGATGCAAAAATGTAATTATTTGTAGTGAAGTATTGTTCTCCATTTGTGTCACTTTTACACGACCCAAACTTGTACTAGTCTTTTAAATGGCGGCCACTGGCAATGTAAGTAGCGTTAGTATTGTAATTTACATTGTACTTGTACTACTTTTTTCTGTTTTGTTGTTGTTAATTTAAAAAAAAAATTACAACTCGATTTGGAACCGCACCGACACACTTTCAGTTCTTATGACCCCCATCGTGCTCCGTGGGTTATGTAGCCACATACTCCGACAACACGTCAAAGCATTATTTAGGAGATTTTACTCCTCAATGCAGTGATCATGTTACCACAGCCACAAATGAAGACTAAGAAATACTACTTATTGCAACATTAAAGGACCTTCCTTTTTTACCGTACGGCCTTAACCAACAGACTGGATTTCTATTCTATGACATAGATGAATTAATAAAATAAAAACTGCCTTTCTCCAAATCGTAAAATTTTCTCTTTTTTTTTTTCATTCTTCAGTCTTTGGCACTTTTTAGCAGTTGACTCCACTTTACTTTTTTATGTGGAGAGAGTCTTTCTGTTGGTACAAAACAAAAAACAAAACAAACAAAACCCAGTAACTTAAAGGTCTTCAGATTAATCGTTGTTTAAGTCTTTTAGGCCTTTAATGAAGGAACTGCAACTTGCAGTACCCGCTCGATCAACTAACAACATTTTCCAGATAACGAAAACATGTTTATGACAGACATGTCAGCGAAAGGTATATCACATATCAGAGCTGCGCTTGTAGAGAGATGATAGGAGCTTTCCTCAGGTTTGGGGGATTATGACGCCTTTGCCGACCGCATGAAAAGTTCTCTGCGTGAAACGATACTTACAGTAAAAGCTGCTTGCGTCCCCTCATGTGGGTGGACAACTTGAGCAAACTCTTTACATTATAGGCTAATGGCTGCAGTTAGCGCTGCCCGCCCTACCAAGAACTCCACCCCCACCCCGTCCCGGAAAAAACAACAACAACAAAACAAAACAAACAAAACAAAAAATGAACATTTTATTAGGACGCAATACAAAGGTAAAGATATAATTTGTAGTATAATGTACATTCTCTCTGTAAAAGATTCAAATGTCATACAAACGGATGTGGAAGTATCTAATTTCAAAATACGTAAAAGTTCTCACTCGCGCCGCTTAATGCACTTACCAATGTTAAGCCCCTGGGTGGGGGTAGCGTGGGGGAGGGGTGCGGGCTACCCACGGTAAAATTGACTGGGCGAGCTTTTCCCTGGGTGGGGATTTTGACATCTGGGTGCTGCCCTAGGGTCGGGAGTTTGACATGGCCACCATCATGAAAGACCGAAAGAACGTGGAAACGAGTCTCCGCCACTAGACAAACGAATGGACGAAAGAAAGGTAAGCGAATGTGTTTTAGTTTCCCTTAAATGCACACAGACCATCACTTCTTTTAGTCTACGATTGTGTCTTTACAAGTACAACTGTCTTTGTTTCTTTTGTTTTTCATGAATGGATTTACGCATTTGTTCATATTCATGAGCATGCTAAGACCTGTTTCTGACAGAAAAGGTTACCCCGGGGTGGGAATTTGACATTCACTAGCTTCGCAGGGTGGGGAATTTGACTCTGGCTCTCTTGAAAATGTCAAATTACATAATTCTTGGTTTGCACGTCACGCAAATTTAGTTTCACGTGACGCTGATAAAATAAATTGCTCACCATTCACAAAATATAGTCAAGAAAATGAGATATTATAGAACATAG
>BLFK01000492.1:16105-23605 GCA_014634185.1 Astreopora myriophthalma
TCTCTTGAGGCACGGCCTGACGAAATACCGACGTCCCGTTGACAGAACCACCACTTCCTCCAGACCTGATGCTGTTTCAGATCCAACACGCAGCCATGCATTTTATGACATAGAAATCATCCCAGTAAAACTCGTACTCGCAAGTTACGAGAGGTGTATCTCCTTGACAGGGGTCAAACACTTGAAACTAAAGTATACTCAAACGGGAAGAATTGTAAACTACACTCTTGGACAGAATAATTTAAAAAAAGGGAAATTAGACCCCTTTTCTCCCAAAATCAAGGATGAATCCGCGCTTAGACCAGTGAGCGCTTATTCTCCATTACTTGAACCGGGGCTCGGGTAATCTTAATTTCTCATTTGAAAAGTCCAGGATCGTAGGTAATTTATTGGACGTATCGTTTTCTCTATCGTTACGTTTTTTACTATAATGGATTTTTTTTTTCTTGATGGTTTCATTGAGTTCTAAGGGTTAATTAATTTACTTCCTCAACAAGTCTGGCCAAGCCTGACGAAATATTGAAAAAACAAAACAAAACAAACCAGACAAAAAAACAATAATAATAACAATAACAATAACAACAACAACAATAGCAATAGCAATAATAATACTATAATAAAACGCAGCCCTACGGCCATCCTTTCCTCATTGCGAAGTTCCATGTGTTACTTGAATATTGGTACCGAAAGACTTTATCAGGTAAATTGTTCATGGAGTAAGGAGATTCGGAAGCTACCGTTTGAAGAAATTATCCTTGGTCGGAGTGGGTCACTAGGAAATTGAAACAGGGCTGTGCTCTAACGTCAGCTCGTGTGGCCTGTGAATTTAGACTTATAAATGTCTTTTTTTTTCCTTTTCTTTAAAACTTACGTTTCCGTTGTTGATAATCTCATTGCAGACAACATTTTATTACCACTCTTCTCTGTGGAACAATAGAGAGACTTTCAATCCTATAGGCGGAGAGACTGGGTTTGACACTCAAGAAACAAAGTTGCCGACCTACTGGAAAACCTTTTTCACCAAGATTTGCCTCGCTATGAAAATTGAACAGCAAATCAAATTTATTACCATAGATCAACAGGCCAGTTCCTTGCATTCACTGATTGCCGACGGGCAATACCGTAACACATCATTAGGTCGTGACACATGGAAGTCTCTCATCGGAGACGAAGCCTCCCTTCAGACCTTTTGTGGCAAGGAAGGCTTCAACGTAGTGGATGACGTACCATCGAATTCCAAAGCACGTATCGGCATCATTTCTAATGATATCAATAACTGCTATGGGTCTGACTCGAGAATCGGATTTGGTACCGGAGGATCTCCTGACGATTCCAATACGTGTGGAAACGTTGCTTCATGGACACCAGATAATGGTAACAAGTTCATCAAGGCAATTTGTTATATCCTGGTGCAGTAATGAAGCAAACGAGAAAACCAAAAGCCAGAAAAAAATAATGATAGTAATATGGTAATAATAATAATAATAATAATAACAATGATAATAATAACAACAACAGCAACGATAATAATAATAGTGATAATAACAACAGCAACACCGCGTGGTGTGATCGCAAGATATTTATGGCGTAGTTTCCACTCAATAACCAGGTCACAGAGAGCACTGTAGTATTACGATAAAAAGAACAGGCCATTTCCGAGTTCGCTTCAACCTCTCTTTCTCAAAACGATTCAGTTCTATGCATTTTTTTGTGATGGTAAATGGTTTTGTCGGACGCACCACGAACGCGGTAACGAAATTACCGATTTCGTAGGAATCCTACGAGTATTACTACAATGACGTCACGTTTTTCACTTTTCATATGAAGATGACCTATTATTTCAGTGCATTCAAACCAGTAGCCCATGTCAGCATAAAATATAAATAGTGGCTTAAATAAATACAGGTTGTGAAGCACATTTTATTGGAAAGTTCCCCCGGAATGCATCAAGCATTGATCGATATACCACTGATGCCCTAACTTTATACTTGAAAAACATGCGATAACCATAAAGTGCAAATAAACGTTTATGGTGAATTCTTTCAAGTTTCCTAGTTTTTAGAGCTTTGTTTTAACCACGTGACTCACAGAATATGGTTGTGAGATTAACCAGACGAAGAGATGTTCAACAGAACATTGAACACGCTTGGCCAAAAATGATAATTGCAGAGTTGAGGAGCCGCCAGCAATGACCCTTTGCAAGGGCGTAGCTAGGAGGGGGGGGGGAGGGTGGGTTATGGGGTGCCCTTGCCCCCCTCCTTTGTTAGCTTTTTTCATTTTAAGGCAAACAACCTACAATATTCAGGTACTCTCTCTGCTCATCCGAAAAATGTCACATTAAGTAAAACACGGCGTGGAGGTCGACATGAAAATCTGGCGAGTGCCCTCTGTTTTACACAGTGTGACCTCCCCTTTGAAAAATCCGGGCTAAGTCCCTGCTTTCTCAATAAGCTCCAATTACACTGCAACCTTAAGCCAGGGAGTGAATGACGTCATTTCCTCTTCGATCCAGAGTCTAGATCCTGATGGTCAGTTTTGAACGTGTTTAACGGGTGACCGTTAAATACATAAAATGCATTCAAACAGTCATCTCGACATGAAACGATTCAAACATAAGCTGCTGGTTCTCTTTAGTCTACGGCTAACGATTCAAACCCAAGCTGTCGGATCGTTTTAGTAAATATTGGCTCATAGCGCTTTGGAAGAACCACTGACCATATATATACACCGCAAATGATAAATATTCTTAATAAATGAATGCTTGAAAGAAAATTTCGCCCTGGCCCAAATGCAGTAAATGTCATTAATTAGGTCATAGTTACGCATGGTAAAGAATAATCAAGGTTCACATTACTCAAATTAATGATGACCTCAATAAAACGAAATCAAGAATAAAAGAAAAAAGAAAAGGAAAGAAAGAAATAATTTATATCTCACGATGACATTCACAGAATTGTTTCCATCAAATTCATCTAAGCCAAACTTAACGAGTGGATTGATCAAGTTAACATGTTACAGTCAAGACTTCTACTAGAAAAGTCAAAAATCGTGCCGCTAGTTCAAATACTAAGAAGGCGACTAATTATGTAAATTACCAATTAAAGCCCTCAATCAAAAAAGAAAAGAAAATTAACAAGAAAGAAATCAGGGATGGCACGCTTTGAATTTTTCCGGTAGGCAGAGGTCGATACCAAGTATTCGATAGTCTTACAATACTGTTCAAAGCTTCATACATGTTTACATAAAGTGTACAGTCAGTTTGACGAACAAAGACAGACAGACAGATAACACAAATATTTGCATACATGAAGTAATAAAAATAATGTGTTCTCAATTTTGACGATCATTTGCATGCATTTTGTACAAACTACTTCTAAACAGTTAACTGGTTTCATTGAAGTTGATATAACCACTGCAGCGCCATCAAGGGCTTTCCGTTGAGTACAGGCTAACGCTTCTTCTTCTTCTTCTTCTTCTTCTTCTTCTTCTTCGTTTCTGAAGACTTACTCGGGTTTTCCTGGCTCTTGCGTTTTTCCGTTTTCATGTTTGTCTCTTGAAACAAAAACAACAACAAAAAAAACATGATTCAGTTTCTCAGAGGTATGTCCAGAAATGCAAGTAATTTGATGCATGCTTAATTTTGATACCCATCGTCTCTCTTAAGCCCGGTTGAAACGTCGAACTTCACATCTGCCGAATCTGATGCAAATGAGAAAAATCTATTGCTCTCGCTCATTTGCATTATATTCGGCACATGTGAACTGGGACGTTTGAACCCGGCCTTAAACTCCCTCCACATAATAGAGACTTTTCGTTCATATGACCAGCAGCGCATGTGGCTTTTTAGTGGCATAAAAGAATTTATGTGAAATATATATGAAATAATTCATATGTGAACTGCGGTTGTAGATGAAAGTGAAGAATTTACTTGCATAAAAACCAAGTTTAAGCAACATGCCTCCATTTCGTAGCTTACCGACATAAACATGGCCGCCGTCATGTGATGTGAAAACTATCTATGGAACTTTTGTACCTACGTACAAAATGTGTAATAAACTACTTTTGCTCATTGGAAAAAACCCATTCAAAATGACGGAAAATGTTTTCTCCTTTTACTAGCTTCTCTCATTTCTGTGTTCGACGTTTTATTTCCGGCGTTATTCTTATTTTGCGATTTATCTTCCTTTATATAATAAACTGAATTATACTCGCATTTTGATTGGTTCTTGCCTATTATCTACTGGAGGAGAGGCGCATTGATAATGTCATTAACAAGTTTGTCTCCTTAATATATAAAACAAACAGATTCCAAGTTGAAAGTCGTCTGTTCAGTAATAGCGCCTTTTAGATTGGAGTACAAGTACGACTACGAGTACGAGTTTTCGGTACTAAGCACGCGCATTAGGTTTGGTGGTCGATTGTTTTCCAACTGAGCATGCTCGGGACGAAAAACTCGTACCCTAATCTCTGGAGTGCAGTGGTGTCCAGACTTCGATTACTGGGCTCCGCCGGTGTCATACGTGGGTTAAGTTTGTTGATTCTCTACTCTGATCCAAGGGGTTTTTCCTGGGAACTGCGGTCTTCCACTCACCTCAAAACCCATCATTTTATTATATCTGATTTGACTTGCTTTGATTTGGAGACTGCGTGGCCCAGTGGTTACAGATACCAAGCAGCTGCTTGCAACCTGTAATTTCATTGGATCTGGTTAGGACGCAGCTCTATTGTTTTGGGGGTTAAGGTTCATTGTTCCTGTTGTTTGTTTGAATGGTTCTATTGTTTTCTGGGCCAATCGCGCGGGCTGTTGTAACAGCTGCGTACTGAGCCAGTGGTTAGGGCACTGGATTTGCACTCGGATGTCCCGGTTCAAATCCCGCTCTGACCATCAAATCAATTTGTCATCCGCGGTTCCGAATTCAACTCTAGCACGCTTTGTAAATACCCAACCGGTTGCCTCTTTCCGGTTGAGTTTCTCAACATTGTTGTTTATTTGAATCAATACTTAGTATAGATCGTTTCCACGTGACGTCACGGCGGCCATATTGGTGTTCCTATATAAAGAAACCGCAGCCATATTCGTGTACCTAAACAACCTTCGGGGAATTGAACTCCATTTTTAAAGTGCTACTACGATCAAAAATCACGTTTCGTTTTTCGTCACATTTCGAAAATACTTGTGCTGAATACTCGGCATGTGAGATTTTATGCAATTATTTCAAGAGGAAGGCTATTTATTTTGACAGGAATTTTGGAGTCACTTGGAGCGGTTCCGACAGATAAGCCCTCCGAGAAATGGATCGAGGAGAAAGTGACGTCATTTATTCACTAGCTTAAAAATGGAGTGGGTAAATGCGGCTTAATTAGTATGCAGAACACGGATTTGACAATCTGAAAGAAAAACCTCCCCTGCTGCATTCCAAGTAAGCCCCAATCGCACACTCCATTTTTAAGCCAGTGGGTAAATGATGTCACTTCCTCCTCGATCCAGCTCTCTGAGGGCTTATCGGTCGGAACCGCACCAAGTAATGGCGGACCGTTCAATCAAAAAAAAATTACTTAAAATAAATAGTCTTCCTCTCAAAATTACTGCGAAAAATTTCACCTGGAGATGAGCGTTAAACAAAAGTATTTTCGAAATGTGAGGAAAAAAAAAACAAACAAACAAGAACTGAGGAACTGGGGTATCAAACATCACTCTCAATCAAGAGAGCCCTGGACTGCTGGTCATATATAAATGTTCTCTTTCTTCAGGGATGTTTTTTTTAACCACAAGCATGTAGCCAGCTACCTTATGTGGCTACAATGAAGGAACAGAAAATCAAATTAAGAAATTCGCCTGAAATGTTAACATGGTGTGTCACAGGCATCCCCCTAATAATCTGTTAATATTTTGCAGCAACAGGTTAAAACTGACCAAAAGGATAGTTAACAAACCCAAAGAAATAAGAGGTCACCTTCTTTGCTTGAAGTTTCCCCAGTATCTTGGGTTGAGTCTTGTTTATCTGTAATTCAAAACAAGTAATATTTATATAGTTGAAGAAGGTTGCAGAAAAACCTCCTGTGGTAAGTGACTTTTAATTTGGTTGTTTTGTGAAACTGGGGTCAAAGTTTGCACAATTAACAAACAATGCTCAAGTTATAACTCAATTAATGACCTATCCTAAGATGCAGTCAGAAATTAACATAGAATGGAAGCAAGAGGGTTAAAAACACCAGGGGGGGAGGGGAAGGGTCGTAGAGGGGAGGTTGCTTGCCCTTTTTTGTCATATAGCATGGGGCAGCTCTCTCCTTGATTTTAGTGCAGATTACTTTGGTCTGGTGGAAATTGCCACAATTTTGCAAAATAACCCCCAAACTATGCAGATGTCACTGAAAGATTTGTTTGCTTGTTTGTTTGTTTTTCCTACTGCACTCTTCATTATTTTCTCAATTCCACAATAAAAGAACACAAATCAAGAACTAAACAATGATTAAACCTTGAAAACTGGTATTGTAATACAATAATCATGAGCTATTCATGACACTCGTAATTGTATGCGAAAGTAAAATACGTGACATTTGCACATCCCTGGCGATTCAGTGCATGCAGGCGTGTGCACGAGGGTGTTATAAGGCTATAAATACTTATTTTAAGCGGAATAACACTCCTTTCGTGCTTAGTATCAGTCAGCGGAGCAGTGAAGGAAGGATCGGCCCACCCACCCACCCACCCTGACCAAATTCGCGTTGGTCAAAACACTGGTACCCTAAGCCAAGCTGTTCCAGCTTAGCTTAGACCGCTGAGCAATATTATTCCCCATACCTTGTTTCAACTGAGCATGAATAGAGTGTTATGTAGTAGATTACTGTTCTAAATTTGTCCCGATTAATAATAACGAACTTACAAAATATCATCACGCTCATTTTGTGCTTCTAAGCACAATGCGAAATTGAAAATGTCTACGTTTTCGTTTGTCCTGAATCCTGTACAAGCTGTTTTAAATCGATTTATCCCACTAACAACTACTGTGCATGAATCGGAAAGTGATACTAAAGAATATAACGTCATCGTTGCCAATCTCCTCTCAGTTGAGCAGAAGCGGAGTCCCCACATTTCCATGTAGGGCATTCAAAAGTCCCCACATTTCCCCCACCTCAAGGGCAGAAATTTGTTGCAAAGTCCCCATAAAGTCCCCGTATTCCCCCACATCAGTCCGGGGTCCCCCCTCCCCCCGAGGAAGCCGATGACAATTGCATGAACGTGCTCGTTTGTCAGAGAAAACCTTTTGAGTAAAGATTTCATTCTCACAGCGGCGTGACATAGTTTGACATTTGATCAAACAAGATTACGAGACTTGGTATCGGGGTCAGACAGCCCAACATTCATACGGATTTCAGCAATTTGTGAGATAAATCTCCTCAAGTAAACCATAACAGGGGTATAAAGTTGATTGGTGTTTTTGGATGGTGTTAAGTGACTTTATTTTTACTTACTGTCTACCGCACGCACTTCACGCGGCA
>BLFK01000492.1:31105-43654 GCA_014634185.1 Astreopora myriophthalma
CTATTACTATTACTGTTACTGTTACTGTTACTGTTACTGTTACTATTACTATTACTATTATTATTATTATTATTATTGGTAGTAGTAGTAGCAACATTGCTTCGTTTTTGGTTGTTTTATTCGTTTGAGTTCCTCAGTTGCCAGCCTCAGTTGCTTCATTACTGCACCAGGATATAACCAATCGCCGTTATGCTCTTGTCACCGTTATCTGGAGACAGGGTGGCAACGTTTCCACACGTATTGGTATCGTCAGGAGATCCTCCGGTACCAAATCCGATTCTTGAGTTAGAGGCGCCATAACAGTTATTGGCATCATTAGCAATGAGGCCGATTCTTGCTTTGGCGAATCCTTCGTACTTATCCCTTACGTTGAAGCCTTCCTTGTTGCAGAAGGTCTGAAGGGAGGCTTCATCTCCAATCAGGGACTTCCATGTGTCACGACCCAGTGATTTATTGCGGTATTGGCCGTCAGCAATCAGTGAATGCAAGGAACTTGCTTGTTGATTTACGACAATAAATTTGATTTGCTGCCCAATTTTCATACCGAGGCAAATCTTGGTGAAAGAGGTTTTCCAGTAGGTCGGCAACTTTGTTTCTTGAGTGTCAAACCCAGTCTCTCCGCCTGTAGGATTGAAAGTCTCCGTGTTGTTCCAAAGAGGAGAGTGGTAATGAAATGTTGTCTGCAATGAGATGATCAGCAGCAAACCATTAGAGTTAAAGGAAAAAGGAATATTTATAAGCCTAAATTCACAGGCCAAACGAGCTGCCGTTAGAGTAGGCCTATTTTAATTTTGTGATCCTGTTCCGACAAAGGAGGATTTCGTAATAAATTAGCTGGATAGAGCTTTATATTTAATGACAGAGCTTCTCAAAAGAATCGAGCCCTACAGTCACTTATCTCGAGATTTCAATACGAATTACACGAAGGCCTGGCAACTTCCTTTTTCATAGTTGTTTCCTCTGTATTAACCCCCCCCCCCCCAATAAAATTGTAGCACATTTTACAATGAGAAAATGATGGCCCTACACCTAAAGTTTTCTCTATTTCCAATAGGGACTTTAAGATTGACAGTGATGACACTCAGCTGTAGCAAACGCAACAACCTTATTCCCAAAGCATCATGGGTAACTGCATAACCCAACTCACGAATACATTACACTTGTCAGCTCGGAGAAAGCAATTTGACGCTGAAAAAAACTTTGTATCAGATTGTGTGCGGAATACGTCGTTTCATGGAGGAAAAGAATGAAAACTTGCATTTCAATCCTCTCGATGCTTCGGACAAAAGGTGCAGCACTGCTGCTTTGTGTAGCACTTGATATTATTTATTCTGATATTTTACTAGTCCAGCTGCATTCAAAGTTACCTTTATATACTTTTCATAGGTTCTCTAAATGTACCTTTAGCTTGGTTTCAAGTATGTATTGTAAAATGCGTGATGAACCAGAGGCCAGATTGCAGAATGGAACAGCACACGTGGTACAAAAATTAGGAAAGGTAGGGCTAACAGTAAACGCAAAGAAGACGAAAGTTATGCCAATATCCAAGGAGCCAACCGCATTGACCACCAGGGTGAGGAACGATGAAACTTTAGAAGTTGTTGAGAAGTTCGTGTACCTTGGTAGTACGCACTATGGCCCAGAATGGAGATCTCACCTCAGAGCTAAATTATCGTATAGGGAGAGCTGCCGATGCCTCTACCAGGCTACTACCAATTCTGACACATAGATCTGTGAGTATAAGTACCAAGGGAAGAATATTCCAAACTGTTGTGGTAACTGCACTGCTGTATGGCGCTGAAGCCTGAAATATCAACATCCAGGACGAGAAACGAGTACCAACCTTCTACAACCGCTGTTTGAGAAGAATGATTGAAATCACCGGGAGAGATCATATGTCGAATAAAAATCTACACAGTGCATCTGGTCAAACCCCACTCATGGAGCTACTACGTAGAAGGCGGCTGACCTGGTTCGGTCACGTAATCCAAATATATCCGAAGAGATTGCCAAGGAAAATGCTATTCTGGGAACCTCCTGGAAGGAGGCGGCCTGGTAGACAATGGATGCGATGGAGGGACGTAATCAGCCGAGATCTGAAGGAGTTAACAGTCACCTATGAAGAGGCAGGCGGGGTTGCTAGAGACAGAGAGGGATGGTCTACCCCATTAAAAGCGCTATGTGGTGACACCACGACAGGATATACTGTATATATAAGAGAGAAAGAGAGTGAGAAATAGAATTGTTTATCCTCCTCCTTGGGGCGCTCTAGTAGGCTAATATCAATATGAATTATTAATCAATTGGAGAACTTGCTACAAAAATTGGAAACCAATTTATGGACTGTGGAGTGAGTTGAAGATACTATTCCTAACAAAATCGGTATTTGAAAGGTCAGCCAAAAATTGTGGAAAACGTTTCTGTGACACCAAATATTTCGCACCGGTTGCTGAGCAAATAATCCGAACAAAACAAGCAAAGAAACAAAACGTCCCGTAGCCTGCGTAGCAAGCGTTTAAGTGGGGTTTCCGTGCAAATTTCGTTGTTTTGGCCGTACGAAAATTGGGGCGAGAGCTTTTCTCCTCTCCCCCTCCCAACTCTTTCTTTTTTTGCTCTCGCCCCAATTTTCGCACGGCCAAAACATCGAAATTTGCGCGGAAACCCCACGGAAACGCTTGCTACGCAGGCTAAACGTCCCGAAACGTTCCGAAACGTTTTTACAATTTTAAACAAGGCGAGGGTACTAAGCCTCACCTGTAAAGCAACAATATGACATTTCGACCAAAATGTAGATTCTGAAAAGCGAAAGAAATAATCGACATTTCTCGAGCAATTAACACGTCTTTTGATTGGGTTAGTTGACGTGATACAAAACTGCGAATATGTGAATGCTGATATCCGAAATTATATTACCACAGGATCGAACATTAGTGGTGTTGTTTATAAGAGTATGTTATTTATTAGGTTAGCAGAATTACCATCAAAGTGTGTCAGTTTATGTTTTAAGGGGTAAAAGAGCAGCTCTACAACGAGAGCATAAAATTGTGAGCGTAATTACAACTTTACTTCAGGTTTCAGGAGGTCTAATAGCTATGTTGAAGTCGCTTACAATGAACACTAGTTTACCAGTGGATTCAATCCACTCAACCATTTTATCAAAAGAAAAATATTCTTTTTGTTCGAAACAAGGATCTCAATCCAGTACCTGAAACGCCTAATCAAACGTTTCCTCAACCACAAAGTAATCAAGATCTTCACTTACGTACATTCCGACACCTCCAGTAGACTGAGACGTCGGAACATACTCGAAAACATAGCCACCGCATCCGTTAACCTAAATTCGGTTAATGAAGCATTAAAATCTAATTTGGCGAGCCAGTGAGTTTGGACTCAGACTCTTCTGCAAAATAGAAAACCCGTGATCTTTGCAACAAAAATACGAGTTTTGCAGGGAGCTCTAAGGTGTAACGACTATTAGCCGAATAATATAAACTCTGAATGTGTTAAATCAAACTATTAGAGTTGGAATTTCTCTCAGAGAATCTATACCAGTATTAAGTGCAAAAAGGTCAAGCTCATACAGACTACTTACGAAAGTCTGAAGTGCCATTATCGAACTGGCCGTGGGCGTCAGTTATGTTTATATCGTAATACAGCAAATCCCGAAAATAGTTTTCCTTTGCATTCTCTTGCCTAGAGACTCATTTTGCAGATGCCGTCTAAATTCCATCAGATGAAAGTTACCCCCGCGAGAATAAAGTACTGAGCTCAAGAATTAATCGTTCTCATTTTTATCATCGGGTGGAACGTGGAGCACACACCAAATTGCTAAGATCTTCAGTACAATGTAGCTTCTGGTTTGAGCCGTACTAATGAGATGCACCTCTCGGGCTTTGTGTGTGGTGTCGCGGGATAAGTGTACGAGTTCTAGTGGAATAATCTGTATATCGTCAGATGAATGGACGTTGGGTCTGAAGCTGCAGTAGGTCTCGATGAAGTAGTTGCTCTGTAAGCGCGACATCGGTGTTCATGTCCTCAGGCCGTGCCTGACGAGATATGTGAAATAGGAAAGACCTCCCCCGCATGGCCAGCCTTGCCGGTTAGATCCACCAGGGTCCGGTGCCTTTGCCTGGTTCATTTGCCCTTTTGCATGATAGGTTTTTGTAATAAGTATGTTTTACCCAAACGTCATCGAAGAATCTCCTTTTATTTCTTGTCGCTTCAATTCCTTCTTCTCGTCGTTTTCATTTCTTTAAATACAACTTAGTATAGGGACCCAATTAGTGCAGCTCTTCCTAGTTATTTCGCTTGGTCGAGCTCTTTTCATCACTGTGAAAACAGCTTTATTGTTGATCACAAGCTCGAAAACATGAACTGAAAAACTTGAAGGCAACGAAATAAACACGAGAATTACAGTTAAACACAGTTTCAAAACGTTGTTCATCGTTCCCCCATGATCTTCACTCTAGAGCGCATGCTCTATAATAACGCACGCTGACAAGCTTAGAAAGCGGATTCCGCAATCACAGTCGCGGACTAAAGTTGCAATTTATTTGTTCTCTTGCTATAAATAAATATATTGTCGGCTTTATTATCATGGGGTGAAATGGACCTTTTGTCATTGTCGGCCTTCATAAAAGTACGGTCAAATATACCTTGTTTCCGTCAATTTTTATGACCGGCGTCCATCCCCCATCGCCACATCCAAAGTTGTCCATGTGACACAAAACAAAAGCTGGGGTCGAGTCCAAGTTCAGGGTAGTTACCAGACTCTCTGTACCACTGTTAAAGAAATAACCAGATGTTAGGTATAAAATTTTTGTGTAGGATTGCATATTCAAAAGGCTCGGGAATTTTCTCGTCAACGCTGCCTTTCAGACTCGGTAACTTGGTTAACTTGTAAGAAAAGATCAGAAAATGTGTCGCCATGATATTCAATTATTGACAAGCGGATTGACAGAGAGATATTTTGCGTTGTTTCTGATTAAACAGCTTCTTTAAAAAAAATTCTATCTTCGTGCTGTCTTTATTTGAGCTGGAGACTCAGCGATCATACTAAAAATAGGTCATGTAAGTAACATTTCAAAGAGGACAGATTGTAATTGATTGTTGCTTATAAAAATATCTGAAGTCAACGCAGCAACTGTTCATCAGTAGGATGCCTAAAATGTGTGCAATTCCACAATTGGTTTCGGCTCCATTACATCCTATTAAATTGTTATTATTATTATTATTAATATCACTTAATAAATGAGACTAACTTGAATACTTCATACAGCTCTCTGCATGATTTCACATCTGCAACACAAAGGTTGGCGTTAGGCACCATCCACACTAATGCGTTTTGAAAAGTAGCCGTTTTCATCTCGGCAAAAACGAAGGAAAATATTTTTATCCGCACTAGCGTTTTCATATCGTTGTCAACAATCCACACTGAAACGCTTGAGAACGTTGTAAACAACTGGAACTGGCTTGCGCACGTGTTAAGAAATAGGTTTCTTCGACACTCTCCGTTTTCACCTGACCACACTAGAAACGGAGCGTTTCAAATCGATGCGTTTTCAAAAGTCTCCACTTTGGAAATCGTTTTCGGAAGCCTCCGTTTTAACCAGCGTTTTTGGTCACTTTCGTGCGGCTGATAGGCGAAAGCGCCTCAAAAGGTATGCATCCGCAAACGGAAACGCACTAGTGTGGATGGGGCCTTAATGTTTCCCAACACAAAACCCTTGCCAGGAAACGTTCTACAAAATGTCTTACTTAATTAACACCATTTAGTAAAACACGTACTGCCATACATAGTTCCTTTTTTTCGCGAACAGCATAGTATTTTGTTCACTTGGGATTGGTCCTTAGTTTCGTTTTCTGTCTTTTGGTTTTTTTGTTTGCAGATGGGGGTGAATTTCCAGAGCTCATCGCCCATGTCCATATCACTTTTGCAGGAAACTAGGCACGAGTCCGATTCGCGTTACCAAAGGTAAAATTACAGTAACTGGATGACAGAAATCCAGGGGAAATCGAGCTATCGAGGGTTCGAGCCTCGGAATTGATGTCGACTGTAGTTCAGAGCATTACCTCGTATTTTCCAGATCCCCATGTAAAACCTCGCTTCGTCAGATACATAGTCCCAAGGTCTCGCTTCCTTGGTTGTGTTATTTAGCTCACAGATCTTTCTGGGGATGAAGAAATTGTAGCTCTGGCATTTAAGATCCTTCTCACAAAGAGCATGACACTCAAAAGGGTATGCTACCGCAACTGATCTAAAAGTGTGGCTCGTGAGAGCCATGCCAAACACTGATATCTCAGTAGGCTTGCACTGTAGGCCGGCTGCAGTCACAGTTACAGACACCCAAGAAATCAGAGACAGTTCGAAGAGCGGCACGTACACCAACTTGACATGCATGATGCAGGGGAGATATGAGTCAAACCAAGGCACAGCAGATATATGAGGATCTAAAATGACCGGACAATGCGAAAACAACAATTTTAATGCCAGAATAAATTTGCTGTAAAACCTATGAGAATAACATTGAGTCAAAAGAAACCCCGTTTGAGATCACAATGACAGAAAGTATATTTGATGGCTGTTTTTGCGAATTGAAAGCCGTTGTGCGCGAAAATATTTTAGATATCCTTGAAAACACTGCGCAGCAATGTTACAAGGGATGTAAGGTCGCGTATGCAATGTGCTAACGTAACTATCAGATCTTTCCAATCGTGCTATGATGACGCCCGCTTCCATAGTTAATTTATCTTAAAAGCCCCATTTACATCAGTAACAAGTGTTTAATTCAAGTAGGTTTAAAGTGCTCCTGGCCTTTTGGTTTTGGTCTCCTCACCTGAATCTAAACATAATCCAAGGAACTTTGGACTGTATATATTTACATACAGTCCAAAAGTCTCATTGTTGACGAGAAATAAGTCATCAAGTCACAATAAGTCACTTTCGATCATCAATATATCGAAACGCGTTGCTGAAGGCAATGGCTCTAGGCAGTCCTCTTTCACATCCTTAATCATGAAATCATACTCGAAAGTGTGGAAGATCAGCCAATAAGGCGGCGCTGCTGGTACCCATAGGTATCCCAACACCTTTTCGAAATACTTAGTTTCCAAAGCAGACGTAGAATAACGTTGTAGATGAGAAAATCGATGGTGAGACAAAGATCTCTACGAGAGAAGTAAGTGTACTTCGTATACTTCTTATCATCCGTCCAGAGAGTATGAAAGTCATTGGTGGCAAAGAATCTTTTTTCCTCTGGAGTGGTAAACTCTTTCAAGTAGATCATGTAGTTGAAGTTTAAGTTTGGCGTGTGGTGGGCTTGTAGAGAGAGTTGAAAAGTCCCAAGTACTAATATTATTTTTGTTTGCAAGTTATACTATATACGTACTTTAATGGACGAGCCTGGAGTTAATTCTGATAGTGCAAATAATTCGACGTATGAAGCTCAAGATCAGGGATGCTTCGGTTGATGACATTTTACTGCATCACACCATTATGATAAATGACTTATTTCACGTTACATTAAAACAGAAGAAAAGAAAATTACCAAAGATTTATTCAACACCAAAACTTCACAAAACACGGTCAGAAGTCCATAAGCCAGAAGTCTCGATCTGGAATGAAATGCGGTTTACGTTATTATCTATTTTTTAGAACGACTGTCGCTAGATTTGTGCCATAATTTCCATTTAGCACGAGCAATTCTTCTTGCGGCTCTTGGTTGAGGACCAATAAGACGCTATGTGGTTTTCACGCCCAATCTCATTGGCCATTATTTGGCGGGACCTCTGTTCTAAATTTAGATAATACTGCAAATTGACGGGCCAAGACCAAGTAAGAGAGATTGAGACTTCTGGGTTATGGACTTCTGAAAACACCCTATAAGGCAAGATTTATTGCAGATTCAAGTTCATGCAGCATTACTAAACTTTCGAAGTGAATCACAGACTGCTTTCAACTAGTTAAATTACACAGCACTGCGTACTGAAAAACTATTCTGGAAAGAACAGGTGCAAACAGCATCTGGATCATCAACAATTCCTTGGATGTAATTCGCACATTACAAGTAAAACAACTTTCTATAAATAATATTATTTCCGGCCTTATCCGCTGGGACTAATACATACTCATCTTGCAGCTGCTTCAATTATGCCTTTATATGCCGATCTTTTGAGATTTTATCAGACGGGCGAAAAGTACGACGCTGCAAAATATTGATTGTGTTGCTAATTTTACTGTTTCTAGCCATTCTTCTAGGGCCGAGACTCACCATCCTTCCCGTTTACTCCATTTCTTGGCGTGTTCATCTACAGCGATCGTCAAAATTTCTTAACGATAACGAATACGCGGTCTAAGATAGGCATTCTAGAATCAACATACACAATGGGACACATGCCTGGTTGCACTCACCTCACCCTGCCACCGACGGCGCACGAGAATCGAAAAAGGACCTTTAGCAACGAGGAGTGCAACAGCAACGAGAACTTCGATTCTATATAGGAATTCACGTCATTTAATCACTTCGCAATTATTTCAACTCATTTAAAATGCACAACTTGTCTCTGCTATCTAACAATGAAACAGGTATAAACGGCGTTTAAGTTTGAAGAGAGATCGAAAAAATCAACGTCGTGTGCTGATGTTCTCCCAAAGCCGCTGATTTTGGTCATTTAAAGTTGTTGTTTGGAGAGGACGGCAAGGAAATGTGCCAAAACGTCAAACACGTGTGCAGGGCGTGCAGAGCGATTGTTTTTACCAATTAAACCTATTGTTTGTGACGTTCCCGTCGCCGTTGCCGTCCTCGTTGCTAAAGTTATCATCGCGTTTACGGCAACTTGAACGGCAAACGGCAAACGTCAGGCTGAAATTTGCCGCCTACCAAAAACTCATGAAATTTATTTGATTTTAGCTCACATTTTGTCTGTTAGCCACAGCTATCAAGCAAGTACTAAAAACAGAAAAATAAGCTAGAACAAGACAATTTTCATGGTTTTATAACAAGCAGCTGCCTGTCGTTTGCCGTTGCCGGCCGTTGGCCGCAAACGCGATGCTAAATCTTTCTAATAAGCACGAGGGCAGACCGGGCATCTTAATTCTTGCATTCGCGCATAACCACAATTCCTTATGCTTCCTATCTTACCGCTACCACAATTCTTGCGTTTCGCAAAAACGTGTTCAAGAGCCTCGTTCGTTAGCTTCAGGCTCACTCACTGGGGCAACAAAAACTGAATGTAATTAACTTCCTGAACGTTAAATACATTAAACTTCAGCACGAACTAGCTCGAAAATGTGGAGGAAAGGTCTTCTGCCATAAATTTACTTAGGTTTGGAATAGATATGCGAAAGAACTGATGCAATTTCTGAACGTTTCCTAGCACACTTGCAACTATATGAGTGGAGACATCTACTTAAATAAGCCTAAACAAAACTGAATACCCGTTGAATTGACCTTTGATCGTTTGCATTTTTAAAGTCTCTACCGTTTGTTGTGGGGCAATCGATGTCTTTACTGTAAACATTAGATAGCAGCATAAGTAACGCCAGACCTACTCCATGAACTTTTGAGTTATTTTCAAAAGAAGTGGCAGAAATGAGACGAAGCATAAACTTACCTATCCAAATTGTTATTAAGTCCAAGAAAATTTGTTATTACTTTCTGCGCTTTTCAACTTCCTTTTCATAGGAATCGTCATTGATACAGCTGCTTTCCAAATATGCTAGAGTGAACATGACATCAAAGAGATTAATTATTAAAGACCACTGCTGGAATAAAAGAATAGACGGGCATCTCAAAGCTGGTCCTTCATTAAACCCGATGAATTTGCAATTGATTGCAGAATTATTTTGCTCATAACTCTTCCCGTTACTTTGGGAGGTACTTCAATTAATTTGCGTCATTGTCCTCTGGGCTCCGTTCACGCGTATCCGTTGTTTTCAAACGATGGAGTTTGCCCATCTAGGGTGTTTATGCAGAGCTTTGCTGTTGTCACGGTAACTTGTTATGTCGCATGGTAGCAAAAGATTGCTATTACCTGATAAAATGTTGAAGTGTCAATCTTTCAAATGATAAATTTTCTTGAAAGGGTGATGAAGTGGAACTTACGTTCAATATATAGAGCGCTTTTCACTTGACTATTGAAAAGCAATTACACAATAGTTTTTTTTTTTGGTTTGCTCTGTAACTGGATAAAAAAATCTTGCGCGAACTTTTCAACCTGTCATATACAAAACTAAAATCAATAGATCGTTTTCACTGTCACGACACAAAAAAAATAAATTCTTAGCCATTCAAGGAAAAAATCTAGGAAAATTAAATGTTATAAAAGAGAAGAACAACTTCTTAAGTCTCAAGTATGTATGATAAACCATTTTTTTAGTTATTTGCCGGAACATTGCACGCAACTTATGAGAGCTTTGTATGGCCGCGCCGTCTTTGTGTACACAAAAACATGTGGAATTCACTTTGCAATGAAAAAGCTTTCTTCTCACTCGTGAACTGGTATACCTACGCATTAACACAATCTTCTAATACTTGAAACGTTTAAATTGTTGAAAATTATAAGTACAGCCTTTTTATCCAACCAGACAGCCGCTATCTTGTTGTCCCGCAAGGCGAAAATTCGGAAATTAAAAAATGCCGTATTTTGAAAACAAAAGATGCTACGGCACTGGAAACATGTAAAAAGATTTAGTTCGAGATTATCTTTAACGTGCTGCAGATAAAAATTACGAAGACCTCACGATTAGGATTTTAGAATTTGATGACGTCACGGTGAAAACGATCTCTTGCGACTTGGTTGCTTTCATTTTTACCCTCTTAGCGCCCGCCGCCTTGACGTTTGTGTTCTGGTTGACTTGTAACACTAGGAAGTGAGTTAATTCGCTTTCTGGTTGGCTAAATGGTGTATTTCCCTCAATACTTGATTGGCTGTTTATTTAACCTGGTTTTGGCCTTAAGACAGTCAATTGAAAACCGCTCTAAGGCAAGTCTTTTATTTTGCTGAGCGGACTATCTGTAATGCGCATGTGTGTGTGTGTGTGTGTGTGTGCGGGTGTGTGTGCGTGTATGTGTGTGTGTGTGTATGTGTGTGTGTGTGTGTGTGTGCCTGGGGTGGGAGCGCGAATGAGGAAGACTTTTTCTTGAATGTTGAATGTTTTTATTACTTTGTGTACCTACTATCAAAAGCATTACAGAGAACAAAAAAGAATAAAGATAAATGAATGAATAAATAGATAAGCAAGTAATGAATGAATGAATGAATAAATAAACAAATAAATACATAAGATTAAAACACAAATACACCGTTGCTTTCATAGGTTCCTTCTAAATACAGTCGAAACCATTGTTCCGCTTAATTAGTACTCTTTCTTCGAAGGGCTGTTCTACCAGCTTCTAACACCAATGCAGTTAGAGTTTGAAACTGAGTTACATAGCGACGCTGAAATGATTTTTTAGAGAGCGGACGATGCCACAGGTTGTTGTATTGCCATCGAAAAGTTGGACTTATGCTCTGAAGTTGAGGTTTATGGCTGAAGGTAAAAAGATGGTAAATGAAAACTTCGTAAAACCAACCCAATGGTATTACATGAAAGAAACTCTTCACTAGAGCTCCAACCGAAGAGATGCAAAATGGAATTGGTTGATAACCATTCTTTAACACCCACAGCATGTGTTCAATCATTTGTTTTTCAACAAGCTTCTTTCAACAAGCCCCAAAACGAAACGCCCTGATCCCACCCCCGTACATGCGTGACCCCTTTAACCTCGTTGGAGACAACACTGCAAAGCTGGCCACTTTTCGTCTTGACTATGAAACACCTGTCCTGAGGTTGATCGCATGAAAACTTCAAAATGTGCATGTTCAACGACTTTAATATGAACTTTAGGTAGAGAAAACTCCGTGACTAAGAACCCCAAAGAATTGTACCTCTTCCTTTATTTCGACCTTGGTTAAAAACAGAAAGCTTGATGAGCGACTCCAAAATTTTGACTTTTTATTACAGTCTGAACGAAGCCGCCAACGCCCGCAAATACATGATCTAGGCAGCTGTTTTCAACGACGAAGATACGCGTGGTTGGGAATAAGCTGGTTGCACTGTATTTATATGTGGCAACGGTTAACTAAAGGCACACAAAGCAAGAAAGCAAGTTGAACTCCAGATGAGTCAAATACAGATTAGGCAGACCGCTCATCACGGGGGCAAAATCTTTTAACAACAGGCCTTGTCACGGTTTTAGCCGCCATCTTGACGGGCAGGCAAAACGTAAAGAATTTACAGTGTTTGTATCGGGATCCGATGTCAAATAATATTCGTAAAACGTCAGCTCTGAAAAAATTATGAATTGCGAACTTAAGATACAGGGCAAATGATTATAATGACCAATTGTTAGGGGTTAATCTTCGCTAGACGTTGCCCGGTAGCGTTTCCAATTTTTCGATATATTTATCTGTAATTCTTTTCCCACAGTTTTCCCGCAGATTGAAAACTCCCGCGAAAACAATTACAGACAAATATAAGGAAAAATTGGAAACGCTACCGGGCAACGT
>BLFK01000492.1:49814-70283 GCA_014634185.1 Astreopora myriophthalma
TGTTGTTGTTGTTTTTTTCTTTTTGCTGTTTTGGAATTAAATGCATGGGTTCCTTAGTATTAGTGCGCGTTTAAATTGTTTATATCCGCTTCTGATAATTTTGTCCGTAGCGGAACGCCATTGCTAGCGGGGTGAAGTGGGAGATGTTGTTAGGATTGTTGGCAAATTTAGTCTACTGGTAGTAGATACTATGAAAAATGAATGTACAAAAGGGGAAAAAGATCGCTACAGTAATCTCACATCATTTTTACTTACAATACCTCCCCTCCCAGTGAAACAGTTTTTTTTTTTATTTGGATCAAAGTACGAGATATCTACTATTAGAAAGATAATTTGCGTCAAAGTACTTTCTTTGAACTTACTTTGCCAATCAACCAATCTGTTGGCAGGAGTATGTATTTAACATCTGTAGAACCCGATTTGCAAACGCCCTCGTTCACCAGCCGGCAGCAAGACAAAACACGAAAAGGGTAAGCTACCGAGGTAACCAATATTGTTAAATTTTAAACTCCTTGTACAGTGAAGTTTATTGACAATTACCAAGTAACGTGTTTTGTTTTGCAGATACAAAATGAATAGACGCGCAAACGTTATACTGAACCAATACAGATTGAAGCTTTTCATGTGCTAACGTATAAAGATACAATAAATGCAATGACAATCTAACGCCTAAACATTTCGGTGTTGGGAACATTTCGGTGTTCAGTCATAAAAATGACTGAATAGACCGATGAACTCTCTGTATTCGAGGGGAAGGGGGATGCTATTTATTTTGTACAAAAACAGGCAAGACAAATGCTTGTCAAGTTCATTCTTTGAGCAGAACGTTGCCTACCCATACATATTCAGAAAGTACACACGACTCTATTTTTGAAGAATACAACCCAGCTTACCTTCATGCAATCAGAAATTGGGGATTAAAACAACAACGAACAAATGAGATGTAAAATATCACCAATGATCTTCTCCTCTTCAGTTGCCTTTAGACTGGAAAACCCATTACATTTGAAAGAAATCATCTTCATTCTTCATCGATAAAGGAAACGGATTTCTACACTATTTTTGCCTTTGCAGGGTCCAAATCGAGCAAAGGCTCATCTGTTCTAGCCGCCATATTTACTGGCGCCGCTAAGAATTCGTGAGGCGCTAGAAAAAAACTCTAAAAATTCCACCAAATCCAAGCAAAGAGTGCATTGATTGATGTTGATAGTTACTATTTTTTTTTCAATTTGTTTTAGCTTTTGAATTTGTCCTGTTTTTCGGCAATGCTATTTGTACCAATCATTTCTTTCTTTCGCTCAGTTATGCTAATTTGCATTCAAAGCTCACGTCTGTATCTCAGCCAGGTGTTTTATTGGTAAACTCGTGAGAATCAGTGATGTAAACTGGAACTTTCGTATTATTGAAGAAGTCCAACCCTGTGGTTTTCGAAAAGAGAAATATGTTCATATTTTTTTTTATGCAGAAAGGTCACCTAGCAATTTAGGACAGACAACCAGCAAGCAAATTCGGCATGAATCTCCAGTCCCTACAGTTTCTTGTCATTTGCGTATTCAGATATAGAATCCGGAGCAGATACCATTCCCCATAGCGTTTCAAAATACACCCAAAAACTACATAAAATTCATAATAAACGTGGGGAAATCACTTTATTCTACGCATGAAAGAAAAACAAAATCCGTCTGGTGCTGCTGGAGACTGCTAAAGGCTTTACCAGATGCTGGTAGAAGTTAAAATTCGCCGTCATGCAGAAACAGTGTTTACGACTTCTCCAATGCTGATCATAAGGAGTTTTATAAAACCCCAAAACGATAGGCAATGTTAACAAGAACAAGAAAAAAAACAAGAACAAGAACAAGAACATAGAACAACAACAGGAACAGGAACAGGGACAATAATAGTAGTAATAAGAAGAATATCGAAATGATATCAAGTCTAACACCATTTGTTTTTGCCTTGTTCAATCTCACTCTCTGCTTCAGTTTGGACGCAGAATTCAAATTGCTGACATTAATGGGGTGATTTGTTTTTACTGCCTAAAAGATAGACCACCATTTAATAATAACAAGAATAATAATACAGTGATAATAATAATTTGGGCACTGGGGTAGGACAGGTTGGTACCTTAGCCTACCACAGGAATATGGACACTCCCGCCCACCCGAGTTTGGTGTGACGCCTTTGGCAAGTGTCAGCAACCACTACGCCACCCCCGTTAGGGTTACAACACAGGGGTAGGAGGGACTCCTTAGTCTTGGTCGGCAGCGCACCTAGGAGAGGAGGACTCCAAAAATACATACTCCCCTGCAAGTGGGTCAAACAGCTGCTGTTCAAAATTAATGGAGATGAATGAAAAAGATGAAAATGTTTAACGGCGTAAATGGGACCCAAGCTACGAGTGAGGGTGCCACGCCTGGCAGGGTAACTAGGGAACAGCAGCCAGCAACAGGTCGTTATTCAGCTACTGCTGGAGCAAAATCGTCCAAAGTTTTGAACAAGCTGGTGATGAAGTGCTACATAAAGAGCAACCCTGGCACCAGAGGATATAGAAAACGAATGTATGCCACCTCGAGGGAGGTTGGTGAGTTTGAGATCAGTGAGCAGAGATTAGCAGATCAAGCAAGAGCCACTAAAGTAAATCGTTGGTTGTCGGATATAGATATTGAGGAACTGAAGAGAGAAGTGGGTGGTGAAGGAACGAAATGCGAGGAAGCAATTGGATCTACACAGCTGACCAGTGAATTGTTGACAGAAAGAAAACGTGCACGATGGGATGGATGGTGGGAGGGTGCAAGTCAGCAAAGCATAAACAGGGACATGGAGGGACTCACAGGTAAAGAGAAAGATATTTACAGTAGGGTCGTGAGAGTGGTAGACGGGGAGGAAACTAAACGGTTGCCAACATTGCGAAAGGTCAACAGAAAGAAGCTGAAGGGAGAGGTTAAGAAAGTAAATCAAGTGCTGGAGAAAATGACCCCGAAGGGAATAACTAACACCAATGAGCTTATCTATGCTGGAGCTGTTGTTGCGGTAGAAGGACTAGGTGTGAGGGAGAAGAACGAAACAAAACCAAAAGAGCCCCTAGCTACAGAAGCGAAGATTGACATCAGTAGTTTTATGGGATACTTCAGACCAGATTTGACAGGTAGTCATCAAATGAGGTCATCAATCAGCATGTCAAAAAAGGGGGCGTACATAAATTACAAAACAATGGGTCATATTGGAGCACAACCCTAGCCGACTCGTGAACCAACACGTGCAAATTTGGGCGGGAAAAAAAGTAAAGAGACAAGGCCTGCATGAATTACAAAACAACAGGGTATCTTGGAGCACAACCCTAGCTCAACGTGAAACAACAAGTTTGGCGGAGAAAAAGTATTTTTTCTTAAGGTTTTTTTTTAACAAACGACAACAACAACAACAACATCTTTATTTACGTTACGTTTAGTCTACAATATGAATTCCATAGAATCTTGTGCGTCGCTTACCCTAATGCATCTTTTAGCTGATTGACATCAGGAACACTGAAGTGAATAATAACATAGCAACTCTGAGTAAGCAATAAGCAGCTCAGAGCAACTCTGAGTAATCAATAAGCAGCTCAGAGCAACTCTGAGTAATCAATGAGCAGCTCAGAGCGACGCAATGAGCTGCTATTTTTATCTTGTTTTTCATTGGTTTTTGGTGAGGTCATCTTCTTTGTTTCTGACTGGTTTCTAGCCTTTAGTTATGTCTTTACTCCGCTGTAATCTCTGATTTACTCTTCACCTCCAGAGCAAGACAGAGCTCCACTCCAAGCCAGCATATTCACCGCCAAAATTATACACACACACACTGTTTTACGCGCACGTGCTCTCAAAACCCCACAGAAAATTTATTTCCTCGCTAAAATTAATAGATAACGACTAATCCGTTTTATTTTTTCCCGTTAAAATATTACACGTGTTGTTTCACGTTGAGCTAGGGTTGTGCTCCAAGATGCCCCGTTGTTTTGTAATTCATGCACGCCTTGCTTGTCTCTTTACTTTTTTTCCCGCCCAAATTTGCACGTGTTGGTTCATGAGTCGGTTAGGGTTGTGCTCCAACATGACCCATTGTTTTGTAATTTATGCACGCCCCTTTTTTTGACATGCTGATTGCTGACGTCATTTGATGACTACCTGTCAAATCTGTCTGAGGTATCCCATATAACTACTGACATCGCAAGTCAAAGGCTTGAGATGTGATCTAAGTAGAGTAGAAGCACTGTTGCAAGGCAGGACGTTAAAAGAACATCATAAAGGTGAACTGAAAAGAAAGTACACGATTACTGAGATGGGCCTTAAACACCTCTCTAAAGATCTTAAACAAAGAATTTCTGCCAAGTCTGGAAAGATCCGAAGATATGAAAACAGAAACAAACAATTTCATCAAAACAGACTTTGAGGCAGACCAGAGGAAATCTCATATGGAGTGAAATGGAGATAAAATCTCCCCTGATCAGAAGCCTGATCCAGAAGATGTCAAGCAATTTGGGAAGAAAATCTGGAGTGTAGATTCAACACATAATACGGACGCAAAGTGGTTGAAGAAGTTGAAAGAGGAAGTGGAGCTCCCAGAGCAAGCCGATCTGTCCATCACCACGGACACGGTGACGCAGTTTCTGGGGAAAGTTCCAAACTGGAAGGCACCAGGACCACACATGGTGCAGGGGTTTTGGTTGAAGAACTTTAAAGGCCTACATCACAGTATTGCAAGACAGCTTCAAGCTTGCTTAAGGGACGAACTGTTCTTATAATGAAAGACCTAGAGGAAGGTGCGGTAACGGGAAACTACCGCCCAGTAACCTGCTTACCTGTTATGTGGAAACTGCTAACAGGGATAACATCTGACACGCTCTAGATACTGAGAACGTACTATCGCCGATGAGCAGAATGGTTGCAGGAAGAGCTCCCAAGGAACCAACGACAAGCTTTATATTGATAAAATGGTCATACGAGAGGCCAAATCGAGAAAGAAAAACCTTGCAATGGGCTGGATTGATTATAGGAAGGCTTACGATATGATGCCGCATTCCTGGATTCTTAAATGCCTAAAACTATCATTATCGCTGCACAAGATCAAGCAATACGGACAAACTATATAAAAGATGATTGACAAGTCTCAGAATGATCCCAAATGTAGAATTTGCAGAATAACGAGACCGATAACCATATTGTAAGTTCGTGCCCGAAACTGGAGCAAAAATAATACAAAAGGGGGCATGACAATGTGGCTAGAGTGATCCATTGGACCTGCGAGGAAAATGTGGGTTCGAGCGAAATGAGAGGTGGTATGACCATATTCCGGAAAGTGTACTGGAAAATGACAATTACAAACTTCTATAGGATTTCAGTGTGCGAACAGATGATGAACTTTGGGCTAGAAGGCCGGATTTAATGATGATGGACAAGAAAAACAAGATGTGTCAATTCCTGCGGATGGTAGGATGAGAGAGAGGGAAGGTGAAAAAAGTTGAAAAGTACCAAGATCTTGCACTGGAAGTGGGAAAAATGTGGGGTAAAAGGACAGGGGTTGTTCCAGTGCTTGTGATGCCATTGGGATCAATACCACTGAAACTGAACGACAACCTGAGAACAAATGAGGTGGGCGTTTCTGTTTAACTGATCCAGACAAGTGCATTAATTCTTAGGAAGGCGCTAGAGATGTAGAAAAGCGAAGACAACAAACAAGGGGTGTCTCTTGGCTTCCCCAGGCAACTTGTTGTTGCCGGAACCAATGAAGGAACCAGCTCCAATACCATCAATAGCTGTGTGAATTTTCAATAGTAATAATAATAATAATAATAATAATAATTTTATAGGCATTGCAGTGAGAGTGATGGAGGCTATTTCGATAACTTCGGCGCGTTCTAAGGTCCGCTGGATGGACACATTAATATTTAAGAAAAGGAAGACAAGAAAGATCATGAAGAGATTTATACACGAAGGCAATAAAACTTAAGTGACACAGGCATTCAAGAACGTCCCAACCGGCGGACCTGCGCATTTCGGCGACACCGAGGTCATGGCTGACGGACCGAGCGCAGCGAGGTCCGTGCGCCATGACCGAGGGCTAAATATTTTCCTGTCCGGCCCGACCTAACTCAGTCAATACGCATTTTATCATATGACCACCGCGCTTCAGTTCGCATCTCGCGAAGAGCCGTACGCGATCCTAGTAGGGCCGGACGGCTTTTTCCGGCCCTGCTCGCGCCATCGCGTACGGCCCTCATACGGGGATTTTCTCAATAGTTTTGCAATGAAAGCGCGCGCGGGGCAGTATGGGTCATATGATAATGTTTCTTTTTTTCTCCGAATTGATTACGGCATCCTCGTCCCTAAGGGAAGCAATCCAATTATCCACCCGCTTTTTTTCTTCAACCGAAAGAAACACTCTCAGACAGTCTCGCCCTCCCCAATCCACTTAGTCCTCGAGTGCAACCAAGCGCCCCTTGCAGCCTCAAGGGTAAGCTTCCCAAGGTCAGAAAGCGCAAATTTTAAAGGACCAACGGAAGAGACCATGATGGTGGCTTATGGGTTCCATAGCAAAATCAAAATTTTTTTAGTATATATTTCATTGTCTTTATTGATCTCATTTGTTGATTTTTTTATTTGATTTTAAATTAAGTAAGGGTTTTATTTTTTTATAGTTTGTACCATAAGTTAAATTTCATTCATTCTGAGAACGTTTTGTTTCGTCTCCGTTTTACAAGTGATGAGTTTTATTTTGACACAATGAACTAAATGTAACTGTGACTAAACCGAAATTAAACTGAAACTAAACTAGAAAAACTCATGGCCTTGGAGTGTCATAGCCTACAATGCAGTGGGTGCATGGATTAAACACACTTGACCGGAGCTTGTTTTGCAAGTACACTACTTCTTTGCCTCATAATACTAGTAGCTACTTTGCTTATTAATAATTTGTCACATCACGGATTGGTAACTAAAAGCAAGCCCTACCTTTGGAAGACTGAAAGACTGCACCATAGGCTATGGTCTGATCATGGAATACGCCTCAGCACAAATATCGGTGTCTACCGGACAGTTGTTCTAACCACACTATTGTACGGGAGTAAATCCTGAACTTGGTATCGTCAGCATGTTAAAAAGCTTGACCTTAGCCACCTTCAACCTTAGATGTCTCCGTAAAATATGTGGCATCTCTTGGAAGGACAAAGTTCCAAACACTGTCGTACTCGAACGTTGTGTAATTGAGGGAACTGATGCTCTGCTCATCAAAGGTAAACTCCGATGGGCTGGACACCTTTTAAGGATGGAAGACAACCGAACACCCAAACCACTCTTCTATGGAGAACTAGCCCATGGCCAGCGCACTCGAGGAGGTCAGTATAACAAATACAACGACACCCTGAAATCCAGTCTAAAAGCATATGACATCCCCATCAACTCTTGAGAGAAACAAGCACTCAGCCGCTCAGAATCGTTGTCAACTTGTTGTGCTGGTGTTAAGAAATCTGAGCAACATCGCATCGAGCAACTGCACGAGTCCCGAAGAGCCCGCCGTATTGCTCAAGCCCAACCAACACCAAGTGTTGACTTTCTTTGCCCAGTCTGAATGAATGAAATGATTACGATGTGCGGGCTAGAAATCAACTGACGAAATGATCCTCACACTTGCTGGACAATTTTAAGCAATTGTCTCATATGCACTTGAAAAATTCAAGTGACTCCAACGGGATTCGAACCCACGACCTCTGCGATGCCAGTGCAGTGCTCTTACCAACTGAGCTATGAAGCCACACGGTTGAGAGCAGGTCAATTTGTTGGGCTCATGCGTGTTTTCCCGTGAAAGGACTGTAAAGGGATGGCTATGGAGCGAATCATAAATATAGTTCTAACCACATCTGCAATAATATTCAAATTCAACCAACGACAGAAATGAATGTCCTTTACCTTCGCTTCACTGACTCAAGACCCGGTCGAATAATTATACAGAAAAACTTTCTAAAGGCGCAACCGGACACACAAAATCCCCGATATGAATGATTCTAAGCCCGCCGCCATTTCCTTTCTAGACGCATCCGCAAACCAGATGTGGGAAAGACTACCGACCAACTGAAGAGCGGTATCATTAAGCGAAACGAACCGATTAGAGGCGCCAGAAAAACTGAAACATCAAGGTCAATTGTATATGAAAGTTATGAACAATTATGATAGCGCGACGCAGGCATTTTTGTCTGATCGACTTCACAGTCTTGTGCAACCCGATAATCTAAAACCTCAATCTGCCTTTGCTGGCCGCGGCTGTCACTCGTAATGATCCTGGCAGTGCATGTGTTCTTCGTACGGGCGGGAGAACGGGTTCTCACGAGGTAGAAGTATAATTTCAGCTTGATTGTCGCTCATCTCCACCCATCTTTCCATGCGTCCACCATGCAACGACGATTATTCTTTTGTCTCTGATACTTGGGCATACATCTTTGAGCTTTCGTTATTACAAGTGCGTATTTGAGGATTTGGGGACCTCCAGGATCCATAAACGCTCAGCTTTGGCAATGAACTTGATCTATTCCTCTTTGTGCTCTTCAGACATGGGCTCGTCCCGTTCCATCTTGACGCTGCTCGCTTACGGCGGTCTCATCAGATTTTCGCGCGGACTGTGAAACTCCTGCCAGTCCAAGTGGGCTGTAGATGGTATTGATCTAGGACAGACTATTTCGCTTGGTTAAATCGGCTGAAATCTTTTCTGGCATAATTATATGCCCAGTTCGTATGCGTACATGTTATGGGTATAAATTTGGTTTATGTTTTCGAAATTTCCAAACTACTTGGATTATTACATGCTTGTTTCACACCATAATTTATATGAGACAAAGGAAATGTAGAAATTAATCTGCTGGCTTGAAATTTTTGGAACTAAAAACCCACAACAAATAAGCTTCCCTTGACACATTTTCAAAATAGTAGAATGCAAGATGGCCGCTGTATCAGTAAAAAGGTCAACTTTCGACAGGCGGCTTAGGTGGCTGAACACAATTTTTAAGTACTTACACTTCCTCTACTGCAATATTTAGGCTGTTTTTGCCGGAAAGCTCAAACCTGGTCACAAACAAGCACTACCACAAAGGTTTATATTTTTTCTGTTTGGGTGCTCTGCGGTTCGTCGCCATGGTAACGCATCTAGACTAATACAAGGTCTGAAGGATGCTTTTTTCCTCATTTATGCAAAATTCACTCGCTATTTTTTTTTCATTTCTTTTTTTGCAGCATTTGCTTTCTAAAACAAAATATAGTGTAACAGATGTTATGATTTAATTTTAATAGACGAACTTTTCATAATTTGCTGACTGGCGTTTTCTGTGTTTCTCAAAAAGTTTCCGTTCCGCTAAATTTCTGATTTGTTTTGGTAGACCATTCATTTGTCGTCTGAAGTATTCTTATTCCAAATTTCTCGAAAATCTAACGACTGGTTTAAGAGAAATTGGGAAAAGCAGGCAGTAGCTGTCAGTCTGAAATTTTTTTAAGCAATGCTCATACGCAGCATTTCGTATGCATGATTTTTGATGCTATGATTTACGTAATGGCAGTGAATTTATACCGCATTTGCTAAACCACCTCGAGTAAGAGAAAAAATGAGTTTTTTTGCTGACCCCGCCATATTTGTTTTGTTTTTCAAAATCCGACCTTTAAAAGATACCGCTTACCGCGAAAAAAAACTGTCTTCAGCCACCTTGAATGAAACACCTGTACGTGGAACCAGATTGACGGACGTCTCGTTCGGAGCAGCACAAGCACGAAAAAGGTAAACCATACAGTAAACCCGTACTGTTAGATATTAAACTCCTTGGGTAGCTTACAGCGATGTCTAATAGTAATTTACAAGTAAGGTGTTGTGTTTTTAATATAAAACATAACGATGTGACGTATTTATGAAATAATTCATATCTGAACTGCGGTTGTAGATGAAAGTGAAGAATGATCATCGCAGTTAATTTTTCCAATTTAAACAATTAACTTGAATTTAATTTGGAAAAATTAACTGCGATGATCATTCTTCACTTTCATAAAACATATCGACGCGCAAACCTTAAGTTGAACCGCTAGAGATGGCAGCTTTTCATTCACTGTGAAATAAATGCACTTACTGAACATGACTTGGGAATTGGAGTATGTGCACACAAATGCCAAAGGTTCCAACCAAATGTAATACGGTAATTCACATTAGGTAGCCCTATAAAACATAAATGCGAAAGGTGCTATGATTCTGCTATCCTGTGATACTTACCACGTGACTAACCGCCACTGTAACCTCTTCGATAGCACTAACTAACTGATGGCAAGCTCTTTAGGGTCGCATGTAAACTGAAATACATTCATTGTTTCATTAACGGAGTAACTACTTCAAATCCAGTTCACTGTTCAAAGGGAAATAAAACAACAGAAGTATTATAGGGGAAGTTGAAACGGCTCCAATTAGAAAAAGTCCATCTCATAAAACGCCTCAAGCCAAAGCTTCAGACGTATTTTATTAATCCTCACTATTTCCCTTCATCAACAGTGCTTTGCCTCAGGCTGACAGTTACTCAACTTTTCAATATTTCTATGTTTTGCCCTCTGACCTTATTTTGTTTGTCTTCAAATCCTCAGTTATGCTAATTTTTGCCTGTTAATTTCCGCTCACAGCTCATTCTGTAGCTTAGCCAGGTGATCGGTAAGCAAATTGCGCTGGTGAAAATTATTGATAGCTGCAAATCGAGAAAGCAACACCCTTTCGGAGTTAACGAGAACTCTAAATGGTAGAAAAACTATCCAAACAGAAGGATTTAGACACTGATATCTCGAGGATGTGGGACCTGAAAACAGAAACGGTTCCCGTAGTGATCGGAGCACTTAGGCTAATCAAAAAGGGCTTGGAAAAATATGTCGAAAGAATCCCTGGAAACATCAACATCGAGGACCTACTGAGAAAAGTACTTGCCATCACGTACAGGACAGTAGTAGGACCTCCCTCCCCCTCCCCTCTTATAGTTCCCACGGAACCTGAAAGCGTCCGGGCACTTTGAGGTGTTAAAAGCTGAGAACCAAAGAAAATAACAATAATATTAATAATAATGATAATAATAATAGACTTTATTGAGAGACTAGTACTGAACTGACACTTGAAAGTTTTAACAACTGCTAAACGTATGGCCCTCTTACCTGTTAATGTCTCCAATTACATTCTGAGAGTTTCCAGATCGAATTGGAAGTTGGAAATGCTGTGGTGTTTTTGTTCTTGTTGTCGTTGTTTTTCGTTGTTTTTAGAGGGGAAACCCTCTCGCAGCAGAGTAGACAACCAACAACAAACTCAACCCACATATGGCGTCATCCAGGATTTGAACCCAGGCCACATCGGTGAGAAGCAAGTGCTCTCACCATTACGCCAGCCCTACCAACCCAATTCGATACTAATTCCCTGTTAAAAGTTGTGGATAATTTTTGAAGATTTTTACCGTGTGCAGGAGATTAATATCATTTGCAAAAAGAGCTTCAGAATATTCGAGGAGTTGTAAATGTCGTTTATATTTAAAAGAAGAACGTATATATAGGGTGGAAGGGTGGAAACTGATTTTTCAACTGCTCCAGCGGCTGGACGATTTTTGCCACGAAATCTCATCACTCAGGCCCGTTTTATACGTCGAATTTCACATGTGCCGAATCAAATTTCATTGGCAGTCAGTGAACTAAGGAAGTAATTCGCGCAAAAATTTCCCACAGGGTTTTTTTTTTTTAAATTTCATTTTTGGCCTAGTGTCAGGTTTTAAGAGTTACTCGTTCCAACATTGAGAAACTGCCCTGGTAATTGCCTCCTTCTGATTGGACGCCGTTAAACAATCACCGGCCGAGGGTGAGAAACCGTCTGCAATTTTCCACGTCGAACCGACTTAGCAGTTGTTTTTTTTTTTTAACTGAAATCGATGCCAATATAACAGAATCGTAGAGCCAGATTGACAGACGTCTCGTTCGGAGCAGCACAAGCACGAAAAAGGTAAACCATACAGTGAACCCGTACTGTTAGATATTAAACTCCTTGGGTAGCTTACAGCGATGTCTGTAATAGCAATTTACAAGTAATTAAAAGTGTTATGTTCAGTTTTAATATAAAGCATATGGACGCGCAAACCTTAAGTTGAACCGCTAGAGACTAGATGGCAGCTTCTCATTCACTGTCAAATAAATGCACTTACTAAACATGAGTGTGTTCAGTTGGGAATTGGAGTATATGCAGACAAATGCCAAAAGTTCCAAATGCAATACGGTAATTCGCATTAGCTAGCCCCATAAAACATAAATGCTAAAAGTGTAAACTGAAATACATTCGTTGTCTTATTAACGAAGTAACTACAGAGTCTTCAAATCCAGTTCACCATTCAAAGGGAAATAAAACAATAGAAGTTTTATATGGGAAGTTGGAACGGCTCCAATTAGAAAACATCCATCTCATGAAAGGCCTCAAGCCAAAGCTTTGGACGTATGTTATAATCCTCACTATTTCCCCTCAAGAGTGCCTTGCTTCAGGCTGACAGTCACTCAACTTTTCAATATTTCTATGTTTTGCCATCTGACCTTGTTTTGCTTGTCTTCAAATCCTCAGTTACGATAATTTTTGCCTGTTAATTTCCGCTCACAGCTCAATCTTCCCACAGTGTTTTTTCTTCTTATTATTTTTGTTTGTTTGTGTAACATTCTTGCGTTGCTTTCTATTGTTTTCGTTCCTTATGCAAATTATGATATCCCTACGGGTCTAGTGATTTACTTTTTCTCTTTTCGCGCGTATTTATACGCATTTTTGCTACGGTCTCGTTATTTTTAGAACAGCTAGCAAACCCGTTCGAGCAAATTGTATTGCGTACGTATCCAGGATCTGTACGATTGCTACCTGATCATTCTGGTGGAATTTCTGTAAGTCGTGTGTGTTATGGTTTTCTATATTTTGTCCGGTTTCCTTCACTTATTACTGTTGTATTTATTTTCTATTTGCTTGTCATTTCTCCTAGTCAAACTCGTATTCGTGTAAACATTAAAGTCGTACGATGTTTGGAGTACAGTGCCAGTTTGGTTCCTACTCAATCAGTGCTAAGGCGAAACAGCGATAATAGTTTGTTTGTTTTGTTTTTGTTTTTAAATTTCATTTCGTGCCTAGTGTCAGGTTATAAGAGTTACTCATTCCAAAATTCAAACACTGCCCTGGTGATTGCCTCATCCTGATTGGACGCCGTTAAACAATCACCTGCCGAGGGAGAGAAACCGCCTTCCAATTTTTTTTACGTCGAACCGACTACCTCTCTTCTCATTTTCGCTTCGGTGCAGCAGTGTTTTTTTTTAAATTGAAACCATTGCCAATATAACAGAATCGGCTTTATTTATAGCTTCTACTTTTAAATTATTGCTGCTGCTCACCACTCAAAGGGCCCGACACCGATGAGAGGTCGGTTCGACGTGACAAAAATGCATTTGGTTCCCCCTTAGTAGGTATTTTGAACCGATGATTGTTTAACATCAAAATGGTATGTTGGCCGCGTAGCGTTAGGTATATGAGGAGAGAGTTAACTATCAAAGGATACTTTGTAGTGCTAGAAGTCCCAGGAAATCCATCTGAGCGTTAGCGACACAACTAGCAAAAGTATGGAAATTTCCGCTTTTACTCTTTCGAGTTACCCTGGCAGGTCTGCCCCGTTAGAGTGTCGTAATACGTTTTTATTTTTGACTTAACCATTGCTTTATAGAAAGCCACTAGTAGCAAACTGAGTCTCCAAACAGAGTCATGGAACATGAGGTGGGACACAACGCATTCTTTATGATGTACATCGTTTCCCACATGTCCGTTGGTGTGATTGCTGGACAACAGTGTGAGCCGACTGAGGTTTTAACGCCCGGTAAAGCTCTCAAGAAGCACACTTTCAGATCGGCTGAGGTCACACACGCTTTTGACTGCCACGTTCTCTGTAAGAATGATCCTAAGTGCCAGAGCTACAATATCATCATTCGGGGAAATCATATATGCGAGCTGAACAACAGCACTAAAGAAGCGAAGCCGCACGACTTTGTATCCGAAGAGGCCAGTTTTTACAGGAATATCAGGCCTACTACAGGTAAAAGTAAAAGTTTTTCAAATACATCGTATGTGTGGAACAGAAAGTGGCGATATATTTAGGCGAGACGGGATGATCACGGACACTAATTGATCGGACCCGAAGGGCAGCCTCTGAGCTTCTCTCAAAAAATTGCCAGGCTCAAAACGAAAGGTTTACCCCATTACCGGAAATCAGCTTGCCGTTACCCTTTACATTTTTTTTTTCCCTTTGATACGCGATCGTGGCATGAGACAAAATGTTGAAATGACAAGTTTCCTATTTGGATCAAATTCCAAATAAAAAGTCCCTTTTTTGTTGACGTTAAACATGATAAAACACGGGATTCTTTTTAAACGCCACGTGTTGTAAGTTTTTTAAGACTTTCCAGCATAAGATGCCTGACTATTAATATAGATCCAGAATTCTTCTTTAGGAGTACGGTTTACTTTAGTAACTACCTGTGTGTAGAACCTATTTTGAGGTTTTAACATACTTTCACAACCGATATTTTAAGTTATCATTCTATATTGGAAATGTTTTCCGGTTTTAGACCTCGCTTTTATATACATATACATATATACACACTAAAGAAAATCAAACAAAACAAAGGGAAACACTGTGCGGCCAGCAACCACGCGGAAAATTGCGGGGGAAGTCCTCGTATTTAGCCTACGCGTTAATGTTAACGAAAGATAGAGAGTAAAAACTTGGCTAAGTTGTTATGTATGAATTTGTATCATCAATCAACCAAACAAATCCATGTTTTATAAATCAACCGTTTGCAAACAGTGTTTTACAAATCCCTTTTTTCACAAATTTATGTTTTGCAAATGTACGTTTTGGAAATTCATCTTTTACAAATCCACGTTGCACAGCTCTGTTTTACAAATCCGACCTCTTACAAATCCAGTCTGTGCTTTACAAATCTAGTTCATGGTTTAAAGTATCCCTTGAAAAGGGGTGCTAGGATTTTCAATAGATCGCCAAGCGAAGCTACTTAACAATTATTCTACGAGGGCGCGCTGGATATGAAGTGATAGATAGCCAGGGACGCGCGTAGCGCCGAGTTGGTTATAATCATTTCATATCCAGAAAGCCCGAGTAGAATAATTGTTTTGTTAAAAACTCAGAGCTGCAAAATGTTATCAGCTCGCTTTATTGCTGACGCGTTCCTTGACCATATTAGGTACAGCAGGTATGTGAACTGGTAGCCTGTGTCCGACGAGCCAATGAAAATGCTGGAAATCTGGTATCCGTAGTTCAGTTTTTACTAAAGGTGATTTATTCCTGCAGTTCCTCGGCAATATAATCCATTTATAGGGTCTTTGCTCGTGATGTCCCTTCTAACTTCTTTACCTGACTGCATTTTACAATTTTCGGCAAACTTTCTGTATAACAATTGCTATTAAAGTATTGCTTTAATTTAGTTAATCGTTGGAATTTTCTTCTATCTGTAAGTTATTCCATATTTTATAAATGTATTCTAGTATTTTCAATATTAGAGGGCCTTATGTTAGAAAACTGTTATAGGTTAATATGTTCACCATCGGTAAATATATAAAGAGTATTGCGATGCATTGTAGAGTTGTTTTCAAATGACTTTCGAATGTACGCGATTGCGCGATTGCAATTATTCAGTCAGTGAGAAGCAAAGCCAAAAACCGATTACAACTTGCACGCGCTCATTTTCGGCTGCGCTTTCAGCAGGTTAGAAGTAATTGGTTCGAATTCTGATTGGCTCATCCCGCTGTTTGCGCAACTTGTGATCAGTTAATTGGTCTGGTTTTAGTTTTACGACAACAGGAGACATAAAGGGCAGAGAGGGAGTCTCCTAGTCTGGCCCCTTAGGATATCTTAATGTCTAAAAATCTATTTCTAGAAAACTAATACTGACGTAACAGGAACCGAAATGTCCGGTAAAAACACTCGTCCCAGGGCAAACTGAGTAACAGCCGATGATAGAGTCACGTGTCATGGCGGCTGGAAGTCAAACAAGAAAGGTCTCAATTTCTTGTCGATAACAGGAGCAACACGAGAATCAATTTGCGGTGTGGGGGAGAAATGTAAGCTGCCGAGGTGTGATTCCAAAACTGTTGCAGAATGTGGTTTAGCTCCGAAAAACATGTCGCCAACTAAACCGGCAGGATTGAAGAGGGCGTTTCTTTGCATTAATTAAACAAAACAATTAGCAAAACAGAAAGAAGGAAGCTATATGTGAAGAAACACATGTAAAGGTTCTAGGGCTGAGACTGATTACTGTTATTGTTATTATGTAGAATTAAGCTCAGGGTTTTTCCCTGGGGAGAAATATCCATTCAAGTCTCATCCCGAGGCCTTAAACTTTCAGCACTTTTCTGAGGATATGTGCCGATCCGAGGAGTGCGGACTTTTGCGTCGTTCTTGTTCGGTCCTTAATTCCTAATTGCTCCAAGTGGCCTGCCAGCTTCTTTGACACTGAACCCAATGCACTTACTACCACTGACACCACTTTTGTCCTTGATTTCCAGATCCTTTTAATCTCTCTTGCCAGGTCTTGGTGCGATAGTTAGGTCCTAGGCCCCAAACGGGAGTAATTCCCCCATAGGCCCTTGTGGTCAGAGAATAAACGAGAATGCACATGGTCAAAATATGTTTGGTTTTGCTGCACAGCTCGCTGTGTTGTGAAGGTAAAACCGGCTCTCCTAAGCTTTATCGAGGTCTAGAGTTACATTGGTACTTTTCATACTTTTCAGTTTCTTTCTGCAGTACGTTGCTATCTCCGGGAACAGCTATGTCCATAATGATTGTTTCCTTTGCCTTTTTTTTTTCTGAATTACAATGTCTGGCCACCTGTGGTGGATTTCACGGTCTGTTTGGATGGTAAAGTCCCACAACAGTTTTCTTCCTCGTTCTCTTCTACGCTTTTGGGGGAATGCTCATACAATTTGTCATTGCACTCAACTCCATATTCTTTGCATATCTCCCAATGTATGACCCGCCCAACAACATCATGCGGGTCATAGGTTGGAAGGTGTGCAAGGAATATGGAGTTGTTTTGTTTGAGGGCTTACGAGGACCTCGTCTGACCAGTTGCCCCCCCCCTCCCCCCATAAAGCATAAAGGCAGGAAACTTCAAGTTACATTATGCTGTCGTTCCACGTTTACTTTACAGACTGTGTCAATTCACAGTTCGCATTTCTGTCGTCAAACTGAGTGCAAGCACTAGAAGGGATATGTGTTTTTCCCTGCCTTGAAAGGAAATAATATTTCTCCCATGTTCGTACTTCTAACTAGAAAATTCAGTTTACCACTAAAAGAAAAAGTCAAAAATTGAGAAACGCCGTTGAATTTGTGATTGCCGTGAAGAGCTAAATGTAAGCAGTCTATTCATATCCAATGGCGCTTTTCTTGCATAAGAGTGTGTGGCCTTTTATGTTTGTAAAATGAAAGAAATTAAAAGAAACAGACCCATGCAGCCGAATCAAGTTACCCCTCTCGTACTTCACTGTGACAAGCTAAGGTTTGCTCTTGAATCACAAATATCCGCTCATCCATTTTCTCATTCGTCATTTCGACTTGCCTGTAAGGAAACTTTACAACAAAATACAAGCGCCGAAGGTGAATAACGCTCTGACTAACGTCTGTCCATCCTGAACAGGTGCCATCTCGACCTCGAGTCTACCGGAAGTGCTTTCTAAAATGTGTTTCTAAAAATATATTTTCTTTTTTTTTTTAAATTAAGATATCCCACAGGTACAGCGCAGTCTCCCTCTCTGCCTTTTATGGCTCTCAGTCAATCGAAAACTGCTCTATTGTACTCTATTGTACAGGTAGAAGGTGGGAAATTTAAAGGTGAGTCAGAGGCGCGAGCGCGGAGCAAAGTGTACTGAAGAAGAAAACATCGTTTATTAAAATTTCAACAACTAACAGTCTTCCGACTGAATTACGTGAGATTATTTACAATAAATTACAGAATATATAACTTATTCAATTAAATAATACAAAGATAAAATATAATAACTAACAATAATAAACTACTTTATACTACCTTAAAAAAAAACGAATACAGTTCATAAAAAGGGGAAACTGTCAACCGCTTGGGCTGCAGATTCCTGAAAATTACTAGTATAGATGGCTAATGATGAAAGAATTCTTAAAACGGTCCGATGACAGTGATTGACAATCATTTGGTAGCTTAACTGATTCTATTCCAGACTGTACAGGTGATTCATTTACTCTGTATGACTCACCCACGTATACTGAATCACACATGTACACTTCATTTCTAAGTTAGTAAATGACGCCACTTTCTCCTTGATACAGCTCTCTGAGGTCTTATCGGTCGGAACCGCACCAAGTAACGGCGGACCTTTAACGAAAAACAATGCAGTTAAAATAAATGGTCTTTCTCTTGAAATAATTGCACAAAATCTCGCATGCCGAGTACATGCCGAGTAGCAAACGTACGTACTTTCGAAATGCGAAGAAAAACGAGAAGTGACCAGAAAAGGCAAGATGCTTATTAAGTATAGAGGAAACACAGGAGAGCAGGAGCCACTAAATAGTGAAAGAAACAAAACTGACAAATGTTAATAACACAATTAGATCGTATATTACCTTCTTCGCCTTCATGAGCTCCTGTTCATCATCATCATCGTCATCATCATCATCATCATCATCATCATCATCATCATCAAGTCTCCCCGCGCCAGTAGGCTCAAAAAAGGCCAAATGGGCTCCTGTTCCCCATATCATTAAACTTGTTCGTTACATGTGATAACTTAGTGCAGTATATTAGCTTTCCTGCACTGCAAACTTGCCCCTCAACGATATACCGTTCGCTATGAATACTTCACATGTCCACGTCTCGACAGACTACTCCAACCCAATCCCCACCCTCTGACTCGCTTTTATTTTTACGCCTTCCCATATTATAGAAGGCAAGCATGTCGAGCGCACTCCTTTAATCTGCGATTTTTCCTCGCAAAATAAAATAAATTAAATCAAAAACAAAACGAAAACAGAATTATGTAAGGTAGCTACGTACATGACCTCTGACAGTACGTGTTTATTTTATGGAAATGGTGTTCAATAATATGCAAGCCATTTTGTACAAATTTTCCTTCCAAGGGTCTTGTGGTAAGGAATTAGTAAACTCAGTGATATTGACGCGAAACTTTGTTTTGCAGATGTGAAGTCATGCAAAGAGCTGTACGACGTATTCAAGTCAGTCTCGTTCATTACTTACGTCACCTATTTTTAAGACATATTCTTTGTCTGTACTGTTGAGTTTTTTGCGTAGAATATTTGGAAATATCCAGAGGGTATTAAGCGACCGCTTGTCTGATTGTCTGACAGCATGTCTCTCAGTTTCCCTCAGAATATCTGACCGACACCTGTGCCTACTTGTCGATTTGCCTGATTGTCGACCTTGGTTGCAATGTGAACCTTAACTAACCTTATTTGCGAGAAAAATGTGGTCAGACTGTTGTTACATATAAGGGTCAACCGGTTCGCGAACAGCAGAGTCCGTATTGCTAAGCATCGCAGTCATTTGTTTTTCAACCATCGGTGCAAAGAAAATAAGTTCCCTGCTAACAGAGGCCTCTGCTAGCACGGAAAGAAAATAAGGTGCTTCGAATGAGTTTGAGATTCTAGCCTCCTGTGTGGATTGCTAAGGGGTGCAGACAAACTTACGGGACAACACTTTCGTTTTATGGGAGCGCACAGCACACTGATTACTATTCCATGGAGTACCGTATGGATTACCTAAAATGGAGTACCCTGAAAAAAAATTTAAAAGTCAATGTAAGCGATTTTTCCAAAATGGAAAGTCATTTGCTTGTACGTACCCTTCTCTACTTTAAGCTCGCCTAGTTCAAACGATATTTCTTGCCGTTCAAGGCTGTCATTTGGAAAGGCTTCAATAATCCGTTGGTTTTGTCTTCAACGTTCTGCTGAGCGTATACGCGCAGCTCAACGTCGAACACAAAACCCTCCAAATCGCTACACCTCGTCATTTTCAGCCACAAGGACGACCATGCACACTCTTTCAGGTGAAAAGACGTTTGTTTTGATGTAATATGTCATTAACACAAGTTATCATCGAATTCTGTTTAATTCGTTTCGTCGAACTCCATTTGCAAGTAATTCTCGTCGAAAACGTACTTGCCAAGCTTCGCAGAAAGATTGATTAAAGTCTAATGTACATTCTCTCATTAAAAGTTCAGATGTCATACAAACAAAACAAATTTTGAACTATCCAATTTCAAAATACATAAAAGTTCTCATTCGTGCCGTTTAATGCACCTACCAATGTTAAGCCCCTGGGTGGGGGTAGGGTGGGGGTAGGGTGGGGAGGGGCGGGGCGGGGCGGGCTACCCACGGTAAAA
>BLFK01000492.1:80293-82535 GCA_014634185.1 Astreopora myriophthalma
CTTCATTTACTCACTAGCTTAAAAATGGAGTGCGTGAATGCGGCTTAATTAGTATGCAGAACACGGATTTGACAATCTGAAAGAAAAAACTCCCCCGCTGCATTCCAAATAAGCCCCAATCGGACACTCCACTTTTAAGCTTGTGGGTAAATGACGTCACTTCCTCCTCGATCCAGCTCTCTGAGGGCTTATCGGTCGAAACCGCACCAAGTAATGGCGGGCCGTTCAATAAAAAGAAATGCACTTAAAATAAATAGTCTTGCTCTCGAAATTACTGCAAAAAATTTCACCTGGTGAGCATTGAACACAAGTATTTTCGAAATGTGAAGAAAAACGAGAACTGATTTTTTTTTTTTTTTTTTTTTCATCATAGTAGCACTTTAAGCAAATGCTTTCTTTTGCTTCAGTAAATCAATATGGTAGCTGGTCGCGTCAGTGAACACCATTTATATACGGCCCCACGAGCTTCAAACTTTAAAATACCGGTATCACCATGAATAAATAAAGGTTTTTACTTTACTATTTGATTTGTAGTCTCCCCAATTGGTAGAGCACTTGAAGTCGGGTATATAAGCTCAAAACTTAAATGAGGGCCAAGTAAAAAAAACAACAACAACAAACGAACAAATGTTCCTCGTCCCCGCCTGCTTCATTTTAAGGGGCCGCCTCTTTTCTTATTAATTGTTCCTGGAAAAGTTGTAACTAACAAAAACCACTTTCACTTTGTACCCAGTTCTCCTCAATTAAGTACAAAGAAAAATAATTCTTTAAGACATGGCTCTTATCTGGATTTAATACGAACTCTGGCCAAAATTCTAAAGGCGTGGTATGCTAGGTCCGTACCTTACAGGATTTATTTTGCAAGTTCGCTTCTGGAGAATTTGACGATGGAGGAAAAAACATCGATATTCGAACAACAATGGTCAGAAATGCAAAATGCTTTACATTATAAAAATATTCTGTGTGATGAAATGTTTATATAAAGATCAACTTGAAATACATAACACGCTCTAGATTAGCTGTTCGATTCAACCTCCAACTCTTGCACAAGGTTTGCACCTCGACTTAAACTTACACAGTAGTTGCGAGTTCAGAGAAAACATTCAATTGGAAATAATGAAAAAGTAGGAAATAACAAAACAAACAAACAAACAAAAAAGTGCCTGCCGGCTCTCTTTTTTTAGAAATCCAGATAAACACTTTTTTTTTAACTTGGCCTTAATATTAAAGTTATTGTTGTGGATTACAGAAGAACTCAAAATGTGGTAAGAACATCAGTGAAAAACGTGTGCCATTTTGATGTATCTGTGATCTACATGTATTACTGAACAGATGCACGGCAACATGGAATCTATCTGTTAAGCTGACTGAGATGATTTTGTCTAGTCACTGATTTTTCAACAAAATCCTTGAGTACCACTGGACGAAAAGGCACTTCAAAAAACTAAAACACCATAACTCTCCTTCACTCTGAAAGGTCCGATGATGATTTATATTTATTTATTTACTTTATTTATTTATCGCTGTATTTCTTGGCCACTGAAGGAGAAAAAGGCCTCATTCGAATAACAATGGTCGAAGTCCAGGATTTCATTCACAAGCTCAAAACCAACAAGATGTCATATTGATACACCCATTGTAGATGTAGGTCAGTGATTTTCAAACAAGATGCCTTAAGGTGTTCATCTGGGATGCATTGGTTGAGGAGTACCTACTGACAGTCTTGAACTGTTTATAAATAATGAATTTAAACTTGTTTCCCTGGGAGAAATCTAACCCCAGCACTGTAGCAGAGGGGGTATCAAACACAACTCTCAATCAAGAGAGACCTGGACGGCTGGTCATATATAAATGTTCTTTTTCATCAGTTTTTTTTTTTTTTTTTAACCACAAGCATGTAGCTAACTACCTTACGTGGCTATGAAGGAACAAAAAACAAATTAAGACATTCGCCTGAAATGTTAACATGGTGTGCCACTAATAATCTGTTAATATTTTGCAGCAACAGGTTAAAACTGACCAAAAGGATAATTAACAAACCCAAAGAAATAAGAGGTCACCTTCTTTGCTTGAAGTTTCCCCAGTATCTTGGGTTGAGTCTTGTTTATCTGTTATTCAAAACAAGTAATATTTAAAGTTGAAGAAGGTTGCAGAAAAACCTCCCATGGTAAGTGACTTTTAATTTGGTTGTTTTGTGAAACTGGGGTCAAAGTTTGCACAATTAATAAACAATGCTCAAGTT
>BLFK01000492.1:85733-90733 GCA_014634185.1 Astreopora myriophthalma
TATCGAGTTCTTGCGGTGCGAGGTATGGCGTGTCGCCTCCACACAGCTGAAAACGAACCAAAATTATTTGTTTTGGGACAGAAATAGGGGCACATAACATGGACATTTAAACGAAACTCGTAAATTTGGGACGCTGCCTATTCGGTCGAACGCGGGTTTGAAAAAACAAAGCACAATTAGATCAGTACTAATACGAAGATGATTTACATTTTCGTTTTTACACTTCATCAAACCATTTACACGGAAACTCGGAAATGGTCAGAAAGTTAAATAATGCGCACCATTCCATTTGGAACGATTCAGAGATTAAGGCCCACTCGCCTTCAAGGAACCTTTACTGTTCTTTTGGAACTTTCCGCTTGATACCGGCGCATTTTAGGTTTATCTACCTTCCGCGAGGACAGCCTGTGTCACTTACAAATTTCGTTATCACAATCAAGTTTATGGAATTCTCAAAACGAGCTAGCTATTTCAATGTCCCTAAATATCTGAAAGGCAGCACCACTTGAAGAGGTTCGGTGATTTGGAATAATCTACCAGTCGGGCTATAGCAAGTAAGAACTCTCTCTACCTTCACTACGATTTTTAGTTGAGTAAGCCACGAGGGAAGTTTGGTAACATTAAACAAAGTTTTGACGTTCAAATTACCATGTTGTCAAGGGCAACTTGCTCCATTTCCAACGGTAAGTTTTCGTTATTCAGTGACAAAGCAAAAAATTGTCAGAGGGAAACCAAGGATGCGGTAAAACTGGATAAGTTTAATGGTGATGCTAGTTAAATCAAACCTTTCACATTAAATAGGGTTCATTCACCAGCTGGGAGGTCCGTATTGGCGAAAACTGTGCCCGAGGTCTTGGATACCGCCCGAGAACGCATGGCAAGGGCGGTACTCAAGACAGAGGGCACAGTTCTTCCCAAACGGACCGACCTAGGCTGGTGAATAACACTTTTGTTTTTTTTTGTAAAACACAACGAAAGGCGTGCGAAAGACCCGAACATTTTTGGGCGTAAGCATGCAAACGATTCCGCCCTGCGTGAGCGGGCCGGATGAGAAAATTCCGCCGCTCCCGGAACCAATCAAATTGCAGGATTTGTTAAATTCCGCCCGCTCACGCACTGCGAAAAAAAAAAAAAGTGATGAATATCACTCACAGGATTTGCTTTCAAATGTTGCGAAATGCTTTTGTCCAATTATCGCAATGTTTCGTGGCAGTAATGTGAATGATTCATTGTTTTCACGCGGTAAATCATCAGTACCAGCTCTCACCATCTGACATTTTCGACAGACGGATGGACTTTTCACTTTGATCCGTCATCAGTTTAGGGGCCCCACCGCTTCAACTCGAGCTCACTCCATTCAGTGACATCATCACTTCGTCTTCCGCTTATTTAACTTTCTTCGACTCACAACTCCTGTGACGTCACTATTTGGTGGCTAAGGAATCCCGGTTATTTAACTTCCTCAAACAACTACGATGGGACTTCCGCTTCTCGGGTCGTCTTTTTTACTGAGTTACCAAATAGTCAACCCGACTTAGTTTGTGTGTATTTGACAACCCTAGTAATTTTATCGTCGAGACTATCAGTAGGGAACTTACGAAACGACGACGACGACGGCTAAGAGGACGTCATTTAGAAATGCAAGTTCGCGTTATTCGTATCACTACGCATCTATTTCATGTCGTTCCGCATTTAAATTGCGGAGTAACTGTCGAGGAATTAAACTGGTAAGAGCGGGCTAGCAGCGTAGGGAGAGAACTGAAAATCCATGGTCACACGCTAACGTCCTCCACAGAACCTCAAATTTGGTCATTACACGTCGTTACTTAGATGACGGCAAAGAAATGTACCAAAATGTAAAACGCATGTGCAGAGCGTGCAGAGCCATTGTTCTTGCTCACTAAACCTATTGCTTTGTAGCGTCGTCGTTGCAGTCGGTGTCGTCATTTCGTAATCTCCCTAGTAACCTTTCCTTGTGCCTTACTCAAAATGAAAATCGCAGCAAATGCCACTGCTCTAGTTTCTTTGGAAGCTCGAAAGTTAATCCATAAATTGCACGGCATTCATGGAAAGCGGGCATTTTTTAGCATAAGATTTTTAACAGTATTCCTACTTGGATTTTTTTTGCTTTTTTTTTTTGGGGGGGGGGGGGGGGGGTGATTATTCTTACCATGGTTACATAACGCTGCAGTTACAGTACCCATTTGAGGTTACCGATCAACGCGTTTTAAACAACACGATTAATTTCAGGGTTAAGCGGCTTGAAACTCAAACTGACTTACTTTTTCCATGCGTTTTGTGTAGGCATCCTTTGAACTTGCAAGGGCAGCTAGGTTATTGGCCTCAGCTGTGGCCTAAAATGGTAAGTTTGAAAAGCACACAATAAAAAACAAACAACAACAACAATTGGAAAGCAAACGATAACTACGACGATGTCATTTTCATCCTACTGGGAAAACAAAACGGTCTTAAAGGGGCAGTGTCACGGTATTTGAGCCGTACCCTAAACGTGCAGAAAACGGTTGCGCATCAACGGAAATTTCCTTAACAAGAACCATATTAGTGCACTGAACCCATTTTTGTCCCATCAGAAATGCTGTTACTTGTCAGCTTAACTACCAAGTTTCAATTTTCCGCCGGTTAAGATCTAAATACAGTAAGATCACGGTGACACTCTCCCTTTAAAAAGAGTGTCGTAAAACGAATATAACGTAATTACCTTAGCCTACCAGGAGTGACAGACGCACACAATCAAATGAACCAATCACAACGCAAGGCAAATAACAGCAACCAGCATGCAGCGCAAAAAGCGCGGGAACTCGTTCTCCAATCTAAAGGTCGCTATTACCCGGCCAAGGCCCGGTGTTTCCTCTAATCAAGGCCTAGCAGCCTCGATTCAAAGCCGTTGTTTTGGGAAATCAGCCAACGCTCAACGGCTAGCACTTGTTTTCATCACTCAAACTGGCAATTCCCCGCTCAACGGCTAGCACTTGTTTTCATCACTCAAACTGGCAATTCCCTTTTACTTCGAGTTAATACATGAAGTAAAATCCACTTCATGTTTAAGATAAAGTTGGGAGAAAAATTCTGAGTAGGGAACGTGCTGAACTCGGATCTCGCGTTTCCTGGTAGCTCAAAGCGTGAGCTCACGCGTTCTATGTCACTTATCACTTCTTTCACCACGCGTCACTAAATCAAACAAAGCTTAATTCAGGATTAAAAAACAAACAAATAAAAAACGTGGCAATTAAAATGCCGCTCCATTTCCGATACCAGCGTCACTAGGCCTTGACGCCTGCTGATAACATTAAAGACAACTTACCAGCAACATAGACTTGGGTTGTGGCAACTCTTCACCCTGGAAAATCTTCATGTAAGCCTGCCAAAAAAAAATTAAACATGTCGATGTAAAGAAAGAAAATCGATTCAGCGACATTATCAGAGGCTCCTTAACCATAGCCAGTAGAATAGCCGTTTTCGGGCTTCGTTCCATGGGCCTCCAATTTGCATCTCGATAGGCAGAGAGTTGGACCAAGCGTCAAGAGGCGGAGATGGGACGGGGAATGGAGCTGGAAGAGTATTAGTATCTTTATTCCTCTCCCTCCCCTCCCCTTCCACCCTTTTCGTCAATTTGTTTCAAATTCACTCCCAACCCGTAAGTTCCCCTTTTCACTCTCCCCAGTACTGTCGCCGCCAAGGTGGTCGTGAGCCATCGCGAGCTCGCCCGAAATTTTTCGTGCACTGCAGGCTAGTTAAATCCCGAAACACGCCCCTCCGAAAATATCAAATCGCATCAGTCTTACAAACTTCCCACGAACAGTTCGGCTATTTCTAACTTCTACTTGACCCTGGGAGAAGGAAAAGCTTGTGGATTGGACAGTGATCTGAAAGGGCAGCTTTTAACAAAACCCACCTTAAAATACTCCAACAATCCCCTGCAAGTGACCTCTCCCCCGTTTATACTCTTAACTACAAGATTCTCAGACGACAGAACTGATGGTGTGAGTTCTCGAAGCTGTGTTTTGAACTCCTCGTCAATATCTGGCCAAAACACAAACGAACAAACAAACAACAAAAAACAACCAATTATCGCCTTCAGTGAGCATTAGGGCTGGTTTACACTACGACACAAATAAAATAGAGTAGCGGGAGTACGGAACTTACTTCCACATGTTGCAGGGCTGAAAATAGGCGGCTTAAGCAAGGACGACGACGACGACGGCTACGAAAACGTCACGTCAAAACATAAATTCGCGTTATTGTAATCACTTCGCGCTTATTCCAACTCTTTCCGTGTGTAACACAATTACTAACTGTTCAGGAACAGAATTGGTATGAACGGCGTTAAAGTCACGACAAAGAATAGAACATTTAAAGTCTTCCACTCACGTCCTATTTGAAATTTGGTCATTTCACGTCGTTGTTTGCCGAGAACGGCAAAGAAATGTACCAAAATGTAAAACGCACGAGCAGAACGTGCGGAGCCATTGTTTTTGCTCATTAAGACTATTGATTTGTGGCGTTCTCGGTGTCATCGAGGTCGCCGTTGCTTAAGCTCCCTAATAACGGCCGGTCACCGGACAATGTCCGGCCGGATTAGGAATTTGACCGGTCAAATTTTCTACTCGCCGGTCATGTTGACCAGTCACATCCAACAATAACATCAAAATAAAAGCAAGTTTCCACGCTTGTCTGCTGTTTGCTATGAGTTAAAGTAACGTTCGTATCGCCTAAATCCACATTGTCCAACTTTAACCTAGAATTAAAACAGAACCGTTGTTTGACCCTTGTTTACAAGATTCGCAACTCGTAACATACACCGGCGTTACTTTCGGTCTCAGAATAATCAATAAAGGTTTCGCATATTTCCGTGTCAAGCTCTTGGAAAGTTTGAGGCGACAGAAAACCGGAAGTCAAGTAGATTTTTCCGTTTGACCGTTGTGAAGGTGTGTACAATGCGGTACAGTTAGTGTATTCCTTCGATAAAATAAGACGATCAG
>BLFK01000492.1:93233-118834 GCA_014634185.1 Astreopora myriophthalma
AAGAAATAAATTAAGTCTAACACTAACCTAACCCCCAAAACTTCTTTCTTAGGGTTAGGGTAAATTTATTTCGTTGAGTCATTCTGTATATATTACATTCCGCATAATTATGCTATTCCGCAGGTCATGCCACAAGCCATTCCCCAACCTCATTCCTCCTTTTACCCTCACTGAGCAAAGTCAGCGGCAACGCCACTAAACAATAGACTTCAATGAGCAACAATACGGACCTCAAGGTGATGTTACACGAGCCGATTTTCAACGCCGATTTTTAATCCATGTTACACGAGAAAACTTTAAACGCAACTTTGTTGCGGCAACGCTACGTTACACAGGACGATTTTTAACGCAACATTCATTCATTTATCCCAAGTAGAGCAGACTCTTAGAAACGAGGGTGTAGTTATATCAAGATGGTATAATGAGAATTATCTTAAAGGCAATCATAAAAAGTATGGTGCAATGATTTTGTGTAACAGGGATACGGAAGCTGCAGCAATTAATATCACAATTGATGGTGAGAATGTCGAATCTAAACTTTCCCTTAAGCTTCTTGGAGTGACACTTAACAGTAGACTGAACTATAGTTCACACATAAGTGATATTTGTAAGAAAGCAGGAAGCAAAGTCGGTGTTCTTAATCGACTAAAAAAACTGGTTCCTACTCATGCCTTGCTTCAGTTGTACAAGGCTGGGGTGCTACCGAATTTAACCTACTGCCACATGGTCTGGCATTTTTGCAGAGCATCAGACACTAAGAAGCTAGAGAGGGTACAGGAACGAGCTTTGCGAGCTGTATTCAGGAATAAAACAGCAACGTACGAGCAGCTCCTTGAATGGGCAAAACTACCGAGTTTAGAAAATCGAAGACTACAAGACATTTTAATTTTAATGTATAAAGTAAAACATAATCTGGTACCCAAGACTATAACTGACATTTTCCCTATCTCAAATAGTAAATACAATTTACGTAACAATGATTTTTCTATCCCTAGGGTAAACACTACAAAATACGGCAAACATAGTATCCGATATTTAGGACCGTATTTATGGAGTAAAATAAATATTAACTTACGTCAAAAAAACGAGCCTTGAAGCATTTAAACACGCAACCCGAGGTATGGACATAAAAGGATTATTGGACGGGAGCTGTAATTGTCAAGTGTGCCAGTCCTGACGATAATTTCTGATTTTAGTCCCTTTTTAAATTATTTATATGTTTAACTAAATTAGTAATGGTAGTAGCATTGTAAATAACTAACTCTTTTTACAATTAATTGTCAACTGTATTTAAATTTGTAAATTTTTACATGTATCTATCATTTTATCTTTTTAATTTTAATTTTATTGATCAATTTTAATTAAGTGTCCCCAATTAGCTCTTTATATAGCTGAGAGCTAAATAGTCATTGACACTTGAATAAAGTTTATGTATGTATGTATGTATTCATTGGGAGAATTCGAGACTGTTATGCAAACCCGAGACGCAGTCGAGGGCTCGCATAACTGTCGAGAATTCTCCCAACCCCTCGAGTGTTTATATGAGGCTATGTAAACACGGAAATTCGACAAATGAAGGAAAATGCTGTTTGTTTTACTTCTTGATTGAAACAGGTTTTCTCGACACACGCTCATATTTCCTACCAGCCAATCAAAATGCGCGTTTGACAACAGAACCAATCAAAATTCGTGTGATGTCACAACCGTGTTTACATACTCTCATCTAAACACACCTATTGACCAATGAGAGCGCGCGAACTATCCAAAATATTTTATAAATAAAAATAGCTCTTCGTCAGCAAATTTCGCTCAGTTTAAGTTTAGGTTGGGGTTACGGCTTCGGTTGGAGTCACTTCTCGTGGCTTTATTCATGTGTCCGTCGATCCGAGTCAAGCAATCCTATTTGATCAGGTCCGACTTTTGTACCTCCCTTACCCTGAGTGTCGGGGCGACGAGGGTCTCGTCACACGTGTATATCATTTGAAGGTCTTGCCAGAATTTTTCGGTTTCTTTCCGAGTTCTGCCGGCGGTTGACAAAACCATATTCCTAGTCATTTTCAAATTGGCAAATACTACGACATATATACGCTGTTCATTGGCGAAAACAGTGTCGAGAAGGCAATTGCAGCTAGGGGAGAAAAGCATTTCTCTACCTGAGAGTAACTCACGTCTAGAAGCGTTAAACCACGATCTAAGTTAGTGAATCGCTCCGTTGCAGTGAGGAAAGGTAGCCAACTTGTTAGCTCACCTGAAATGGTTTTATGTTGCTTTCCTCCATGGCCAGTTTGCCATATTCTGTGAAAAGCTGCAAAATGGAATATCATGTTGGAATAAAATGGAATATCATGTCGTGTTCTAATAATTTAATATTTCTAGAGCAGAATTTAAATGCGAATATGATCAAATAAGGAACAGCAGCAGCGGCAGCAACAACAGAAAAAAACAAACAAACAAACAAACAAAACAAGAATAACATGCAGTTACAAAAAGTTAAGGTTAATACCTGAAGGTGCTGCAGATCATCTTCTTGTATGTTTTGTGTTATGTTGTAAATCTACAAACAAGAGAAAACCAGTAAACAATATCGTCAATCAGTATTAAGGCGAGGGATTCTCTCTATGGCTGCTTATTTCAATGCAATTTCAAAAATGCCTAAAATGTTAGAAATCTGTACATCACATTAAACTATTAGTTCTACACTCTTCGATGTACAGTTTTATATTCTATTTTCATCATTATTGTTAATGTATTATCATTATTATTCTGAGGGCCACGAGTTTATGTATTTATTACAGTTTGTGGCAACTAATTAACAATAACAGTAATTAAAGAAATGACTATGAAGTGCGGTTTAGAAATCAACTGACGAAATGATCCTCACACTTGCTGGACAATTTAAGCAATTGTCTCGTATGCACTTGACAACGGGAGTCACTTGAATTTTTCAAGTGCATACGAGACAATTGCTTAAATTGTCCAGCAAGTGTGAGGATCATTTCGTCAGTTAATAACAGTAACAATAATAATAATAACAATTAATAAAGAAAAAGCCATTGGAGTTGTGCTAAAGAGCCAGAGACCCCATGCAAGGTGCAATACCATCGATACTGTTTACATAAAAATACTATGTCAACAATTAAAAATTATATCCTATATACAATAAAAATACAAAACGGTCAGGCACAATTGACTAGTCATCAAGACCCAGAAATTCCATCAACAGACAAAAGATCACCAAGCCGGCCATGATACCCCGCAACACCACACCTAAATGAGTGTAGTTTATCAGTTTAATTACGGTCGATTTGTTACCCTCTTTAAATAAATTCCTCCTCCTTCTCCTACTACTGCCACTACCACTATACATGCTATTTGAGTAATTAGGCTGAACGTTATGACATTCATGACACTTAACATGCATATGTTTTGAGAAATATGCACATAATTGGTTAGTTCAAAGAGTATGGTGCAATACCTTTTGCCAAGTAAGCAAAATAATAAAAGAAAAGAGACTTTTCTTTTGCAACAAACTAGTGTGGGGGTACATGGTTCAGGAACTAGTTTCAACAGGCTTTGTTTTCTTTACTGTTTAGCCGGAGGAGTGGGAAAGGCAGAATGCCAAGGGGTTGGGAGTGAGGAGAACTTCCAACTCTTTGCAAGCACCTTGACTCTGGTATCACTCCCACCTTTTCCTACATTAAAATTATTTCATCCAATAAAATTATAATTATCATAATCATTTCCCCACCCCTTCTCTCTCTCTCTCTCTCTCTGACTCAAGTCGCCCCCCCCACCCCCCACACACATGCACCCCACCACTGCCTTCAATTTCCCTAGAGTGCAGCCCTACATATATCATCTGCTTAAAATAAATTGATACCTGAGTTGAACTGGTCATGGTACTGAGAGCAAAGATAGTTGCACAGTCCTTGACAGTTGATGAGCTATCAAAAGCTCCTTGGGTGTCCATCAGTAGCACTGCAATCTGCATGAAAAAACACCATGAATTTAACAATTATTGCATTGCAACAACTGGTAAAATTAACGAGATAAATTCAACTGACATCCTAATCCACCTCTTCACCATTAGGCAGAGTCTTAATGTACGGCTTGCTCCAAAGAAGGATACCAGTGGTTTCTCTCTCTGATCCACCTCGCCAGGAGAATCCCTCCAAGGCCTCTGTTTCTCCACCAAGCCAGTCTGCAAAAGCTCCCTGCAATAATATTAATAATACTGATAATATTAATAATACTGTAATATTGATAATACTGATAATATTGATAACATTGATAATATTAATAATATTGATAACATTAATAATATTGATAATATTAATAATATTGATAATATTAATAATGATATTTATGCAGGAAAGCTCTCTCACCTGTTGGTGATCTACAGAGGTCCTGATCCAAATTAACATTAAATTATTTGGAATCGGTATACAAGACAAATATTAATAGCACAAGGAAAAACACTAAATTATATAACATGGGTACCTAAAAGGGATTTAAAAAAATGAATTCTAAACTGACATATGGTGTCAGAGTTTCTCAAGTCACTGCTCAAGGTATTCCAATCTTTAAAGGCATGGAAACAGGTTCTTTGTTTACCCCAGTTCCATTTTACTGATGGGAGTCCAAGATCATCTTTGCAATGCGTGCTTTATCTATGTAAATCGCTGTTTCTTAATAATTATAGTTTGAGAAATGATTCCATTCACACATTTATAAACATACAAGCAGTGATGGAAATGCCTGCATTGTTTCAAATTTAACCAGCCAAGCTGATTAAGTGCATCAATTGCAGAAGAGTACAAAGGTTTAAAGCTAGAACAAGTCAGCATAAAGGCCAACCTCTGAACGCTTGATCACAATGCGCAGACTATTGATACAGATAAGAAACAACAAACGGCCCAATATGCTGCCCTAGGGCACACCATGAATTACAAAATTATTAAATTTACACACTGTTACAAGTTCATGCAGTATTATTCAAAAATGATTGCTGAGAACAACCCTGGGAGGCCTCCACTTTTTCTTTTATCCAAGGTCAGATGATTGTGTGTGCATGCATCTGTGGAAGGGTCAGCTCGTCTCGCCAACACAGCAAGAATTACAGCTTCAACAAATAAACTTATAAACTATGCGCAGGCAGAGGCCCTATCACAAAAGGATCTTTCACACTGAAGAAATTCCTGGTTTCAAAATTCCAGAAAACAAGTTTAGGTTTTCAGAAATGATGAGATACATGTAATTTGCAAATGGTGACCTGAGTTGTTGCTGAAAATCAACCAACATAGGGGGAAATTGACATTGGCACAACTTATCCTGCCACCACTTTCACTGACCTCTATTGTAATATACTAATACCATCCTGTAAGTGTTCATCAACACATCAATATTGTTACAGACTGAGGCAAGGTTTTTCACAGAATTGCAACCAATTTTTGAATGCTGGTGTGGAAACCCAGTCAGATTTTGTTAACTTGAAAACTTTATCAAGTAACATTTTGGCAAGTCCCATCTTCTAAGATGTGGGTCAAAAACTGAAGTAGTTGCTCAGAAAACTAGTGAACATTTCCTTGCAGAAAGTGTTCATGACAACTGAATGATGGGCGGTGGTGTTCACAAGAACATCAAGAAATAACAAAATTATTTGTGCTTCCTTTTCCATGGTGAAATGTATGTTTGGGTGTTCATGCTTGTTAATGTCTATGAAACTGACCAAAATAAAAAAAAGCTCAGCATCTTGTTCTGAGTAGAAAAGGCAAAATCAACATAACACCGATAAAATAAAACTTCAAATAAACTGGCGTCAGTTGTTCAAAAGGTGGATAATGCTATCCACCGGATAAATCGCTATCCAGCGGATAAGTACCAGCAAAACCCATTGACTTATCCAGTGCATAGTGATTTATCCCGTGGATAGCGCTATCCACCTTTCAAACAACTAGGCCCTGAACAACATGAAGAAACCCAACTGGAAGAAAGCAACCACTTGGCTATTTAGAAAGTATGATGGAGTTGGATCAGGGATCACTGAAGACATATTCAGTTGATAGAGAGGGATCTGAACCCAGAACATTCACATACAAGTAGCCCAGTGCCCTAACCACTAGGCCATCCTGCCTCCACAGTTGTTTCTGTATTTTCAATTTTCACCAAATCACAGGCAAATTTTGAATAGTGAATTACTAGCAGCGTTTCTAACAGAAAATTTTACTTGAGGGTCAAAGTGGCCCCTGAAGACCTTTTTTAAGGGCCAGGGGCCTGTTTCACAAGAGTCCAAAAACACAATTTCTAAAACTGAGATCCACATTGAGTATTCTGAAAATCTAGTCAGTAACAAGATTTCAACATGAGAGAGAGAGAACTCATTGCAAAGTTTTGTGGCTTAAAACGTCTTTCGTTTCAAGATATGGAGGGAATTATTGCACCCGAAATACACCCAAAAAGTTCCCGGCATTCAAGAAATGGGGCTCCAGATTTTCTAGGAAAGGGGCCAAGAAATTGTAAGGTACAGAAAGAAGAAACTGTAGTTATTCAACAGCCGTGCATTAAACTTCTCGCAATGTGAAGAATTTGGTTTCTGGGACTTATCAATTGCTTCTTCATCATTGTTATAATCTTTTGTTTCTTTTCCTCTATTTCGCTGTCGACTGTTTCTTGTTTGTCGATGAAAAAAAAAATAAATAAATAAGAAAGTTGTAGTGTCATATTTTACAAGAGGCCTGGCATGTATATTTTGCAGGTTGCAGGTTGAAAATGTAATCGAAATTGGGAAACCACTGGCACTTATAAAAGTGAGTATAAACCTACATACTCTTAAGGACTCGTACATTCACAGGCAGCCCAGGTGATTTTAAGTGGTTTTTCAGCTTCCTTGATTGTCGAGTGAGTGAGAAATCGCTTAAATCAGGCAAATAACCGCACAGAAAGTGAGAAAATAACGAGGACAATGAAGCTCGGCTTTTTTTAGTGAGAATTTTTGCGTGTAATTACCTTTTTTAGTCTTTTATCAGGATTCCCATAGAAATCCTTACAAATTTCTTACCTGGCTGAGCCTGATTGGCCTGTGATAACCACTCTGAATTCATAAATCATTTGCCTACTGCTCGAGATTTATGAATTCTTCTCTCATGTTCTTCCAACATAATGAAAGCACACCATGGTGGTTTACCCAAGTTTTTTTTACCAGACTGTGGACCATACAAATGTATGGTACTGCAACGTAGTGCTGGTGTTTAGCTCGATAAAACCATTTGCTTCATGAAACTAAGCCCTTTTGTAAGAATGCTTTTATATATTCCATATTTTGTTATCCTTTTCATTGTTAAGTGCCATGAATCTCTTCATAATACTGTTTAAATTCTTGTCTAATCAGAATTGCCTTGCCAAGGGCTCCACATAAAGCAAACCAGCAAGTTCAGTCAAATACTGAATGCCAATTAATCTTGTTGAGAACGAGTTTAACCTATTCAACCTGAGACTTAAATAAAGTGATGATTATTATTATTACTATTATTATTCCTTGAATCTGATTGTTTGTTGTTGTTGTTTTCGCTTTGGAGGCAAGCTTAATATAAAAAAAGTAATGTTGTCATCGATTTCAGGTTTGGCTCAGGTCCTCCGTCAACAACATTGCCTATTCAGTAAAAGTACATAGAGAAATGAAAGGTACAAGGATTAAGCTCTATTGCCGGAAATACTAGCTATGGCTACACGGCAAGATTTCCGTACAGGTCCCTACTTCATTATGCATGCATATGCCTGCAAAACTCTGTTCACGCTCGTTCTTTTTGGAAGAGGGTTAGTAGTAATATGCATGTATAATTAACGTCGGGAGCTGTACAGAAATCTTTCCGTAATTATATTTTCAACGTACAACCTGCAAAATAGGGAGCTTATACGAAACGTACGACGACGGCGACGGTAACGTGGAGTGGACGTCACTCAAAAACACGAGTTCGCGTTATTCGTATCACTACGCAACTATTTCATGTCCTTGCACACTCAAAATGTGTAGTAACTGGTACCAGAGGGTTAGAAGCGTGGAGGAGAACTTAAAATTCATCGTCAGGTGCTTTAATACGTCCTTCACAAAACCTTAAATTTGGTCATTTCACGTCGCTGTTTATCAGACGACGGCAAAGAAATGTACCAAATTGTAAAACGCACCTGCAGCGCGTGCAAAGTCAATGTTTTTGCTCACTAAATGTGTTGTTTTTTAGTGCGTCGTTTCGTAAACACACTAGGGACTTTAAAGGGGCTTTGTCACGATATTTATAGGTATTTTGATCATCGACAAATTTACCTTTAAATTGAAGGAAACCTGAAAATAATGCTTTACAAAGGTGGAAAAACACCAAAGAGATAATAATAAACCTGAAAGGAACAAAGATGGTTAAGGATGGAGAAGATTGACACGGATTACAAACAACAAAATTGAAAAGTTTAGCTAAACTTTTCAAAGCCATTTCACCGTGACATAGCTCCTTTAAGATTCGAGGACGCGGTGGCTCCGAGACGCGGCCGGAAGTGAATTTTCAAATTTAGGATGAAGGGCGCATGCGCCGGGCGTTTTCTCCCCATCTCGAGTTCTCTCGAGAACGCGAACTGAGTGGATTTGGGGTTGTGCACAAAACGGGAGTTTTTAGCTTTATTTTATAAATTAGATCAGTCGTTTTTCACTATTTTGCAGACTGATATTTGAAATTTATTCCCTTTTTGAGGGTAAGGCGTCATTTTTGAAGCAGAGAGAATCGAAGTTAAATAGTGTAAACGTTTTGTTCTTACCAGGTCAACAAGCGAAGCTGAAGTGATAGCGGCGCCGCTTCGAGCAGCTCCTCAAAGGGAATCGGCTCATTATGTTTGAATTATTTCGCAAAATTTCATTTTATTTCCCCGAGTTATTATTTTATTCCTGCATGATACAATACTGAAGAACATTGAACGTTAAATCCTTTCGTTGTTTTCATTCAATCGTCAACAAATTCTATCTTTCTATCTAATTAAGCTTAAATATAGTCTTATTTTTTTGTTTTTCGGCGATGAATCAGAATAAATACTGTAACGGGTGTTCCACCAACAGGAAGGTCGATTTTCACTTGTAGAAAATTGAAAAATTAAAATCCTATCAGACAGTGTACATGGATAGGAAAAGCGCTTTGGCATAACACAATTAAAGTCTTTCTGTTGCACCATTCCGACATATGAGTATCGGACATTTATTTTGTAAAGCATCAACCAGCAACAGTGAGATGTCTCTCTTATCAAACCTGTGAAGTCCGTAAATTCGTCGTCATCAATAATTCGCTCTTCGGATTTCCTGAACTTCTTTGAACTAGCTTATGGTGTGTCTTGTTTTGAATTATCCTTCGTCGCTTCGCAGATTTTCCCGTGCTTCACGACGCCGTTCTAGGTCCAGGCTTTTGCCCGGTCACCGCGTCCTGAAAGCCGTCGCGTCTTGGATCTTAAGGTTACTTCACACCTTCGCGGGTGCCCTTCGGAAAAAAAATCGTACGCGCCCCAGTTTAAATAAAACCCTAACAAACTATATATCATAAGAAAGCTTAATAAATGCACTTTACGAAAAAAATACAATTTTAGCGATATTTTCTTTCAGGAAGTGTCAGGATCTCGTAAGGCGTGAAACGACCGAGGGTTCTTCTATTGAATTTATCGGCTATCTGATTGATCAGTACGAGCAAAATGACTGCACAGTCTTATTCACAAGGCATCAATCAACAAAAGTGTGTCAGGCTTTTTCGATATTCTGATTGGTTGTCTAGATATCTGCATCTAAAGTTGAAGTAGCTAAAAATGTGAGCTACTTCAACTTTAGATGCAGATATCTAGACAACCAATCAGAATATCGAAAAAGCCTGACACACTTTTGTTGATTGATGCCTTGTGAATAAGACTGTGCAGTCATTTTGCTCGTACTGATCAATCAGATAGCCGATAAATTCAATAGAAGAACCCTCGGTCGTTTCACGCCTTACGAGATCCTGACACTTCCTGAAAGAAAATATCGCTAAAATTGTATTTTTTTCGTAAAGTGCATTTATTAAGCTTTCTTATGATATATAGTTTGTTAGGGTTTTATTTAAACTGGGGCGCGTACGATTTTTTTTCCGAAGGGCACCCGCGAAGGTGGGAAGTAACCTTAAAGTCCCTACTGTTAAACACACCCGCCGTGACACACCATCATGAATATCCATGATCTAGTGTCCAGACTACTCACGGTGCGATGCTGATTATTCGAGCCAATGCTGCCTACAGCTGAGCCTATGATCGAATGTCTTTCGTTTTGGTCTGCTTTTTGGCAGAGTTCTGTATTGAAAACCGCTATTGAATCTAGAAAAGAGAGGGATGGCTTTAACAATACTACGCTTGTGGTACGCCCGCAGACTTATAAAAGGAAAGGGCCAATCGGTCGTTTTATCGTTTTTCTGGGGGCCATCCCTGAATGAACGCGGGATTCCCGCAATGGCGTCGTCTAGCGGAAAACACTGGAATAGTGCACAACTTCTGCACTGGACTGTCCCAAGTTGGAGGCAAAAACTGAGGGTAACAGGACGAAAACAGAGACAATGAGAAGAAATTGGGGAGCTTAAGCAATAGCGTTTTCTTCACGATGTACGTCAACCGGAAGTGGACGTTTCGTATTCTTGGCAGGGGATTGGTATCACCCAAATTAAATTTTCTAGCGAATCGTCACCAAGACGCCGAAATGTGGTAGCATCAAGGCAGTTTGAAAGCGAAAATGCTTCATTTCTGGTTGACCTACGTCCCTTAAAAATGCGTTTGTTTAACCTCCCTGATGTTTTGGTCACTTTTCATTTCAATGCATGCCTTCCCTTCTTGTGCAGAATTTTCAACAATTCATTGCAGGTGTTGGCCACCAATTATTGTTCAAAATAAGTCATTCCTAAATGATCATGGGGATGGGAAAAGGAATTACAAATTCACTAAATAAAAAAATTAAGCTTATTACTGAAAACCACAACTAGTCATTATGTTTTACCAAAACTGAGTCTTATTGTTTGAAAGGCAATGGGAAAGATTTCCACACAATTCCCTACATTAATTATACATGCATATTCCTACAAACCCTCTTCCAAAAAGAACGAGCCCGAATTTAGAGTTTTGCTACGAATATGCATGTATAATGAAGTAGGGACCTGTACGGAAATCTTGCCAGGCAATGACATAGTGCACTTTCAAAAATGTGCAGTTCAACAGACTTGTATGGTTGCAGGAACAGGCATCCCTCCAACCACAGTAAGCTCTCTTGTTTGAGGTTTTCAAAAGCCAACCACTGACTTGTTCAATTGTGCTCAAATTTCATAATCTCACTAATGCTTGGAGGCTCTTGGTTAAGGCTTCAACTTTCAGCCTAATTGAACCAATAATTATTGATTTTCAACACTGATACTCAGTCCCCAGTTGTTTGCTTGTTTAGTACATGCCTAATTTTTCTGTTTTAAAGCAAGGCAAGCAAACTTGTCTACTGGCATGTATCAACTCAGGTTTTATTGTTTTACGATGAGCAGCTCAGTTCATTTTGTTTCAAAAAGATATTATGGGATGTCCAGGGGACATGTTGCAGATATAAATAGGCCAGTTCCGAGTTTAAGTCAGCCTCTTTTTCAAGGCGAGTCTAAGTGCGAAAGTTTTGTAATGGCAATCAGTTTTACTTTGCATATGAATAACAACTCATTTTCATAAGAAAAACTTCGAACTTAGACGCGCTTTCCAAAAGAGGCTGAAGTGAACTCGGAATTGGCCTATTTGGTTTTCCTCTGAAAATTTTCATGCCACTCGGATTTTTACATCATTTGTTTCACACCACAATTAATCTGGGCAAAGGAAATACAAAACTTAATCTGGTTTTGAAAATTGTTGAGCCAAAATCAGATTTATACCCTGTTGTGTGCAAATTTGCCTCCTGAGCATCCCATATCTTTTTTCAGAACAATAGAATTCAAGATGGCCACCATATCAACAAAAAGGTGTATTTGGTGCAATGCACTTCACAACTCTTGGGCAGTGTTTACACACAACTGGTTTAAAGTTGACACATTTTCAAGGGTTCACCAAGTACACCACAGATGAAACCATATCATCCTCAAAAAACTCCACTTTTGTCAGCGTTTTCAAAATGACCCGGTTTTGGAGATGGCCTGGCTCAGCCTTGTGTAAAATAAAGGTGAAACCAAATCGAAAACAACTCGGCTACAAATGAACCATGTCAATGTAGATGCAGTCTTGGTAGGGGGCTTTTCCAGACTGCTATATAGTGCCCAAATGCAGGGTTTGTATTAGAAGCCAGGACCTGGGTACTGGCACCCATCTACTTTAATGGGAGTACCCGGCTTCTTTAAAGTGCGAATTTCAATAATATTAGCATTAATTCACATGGGGTACCTGGCTACTCAACACCAGGTACCCTTCTACCTTAAAAATTATTGAAAACCATGCAAATGGCAGCCATGCAGTTCACAATGACTAGTAGCATTTACAGATGCTCACAGAACAGAATCACTGAAAGAGACAATGTCCCCAACTCGTAGAACAGTGTGTCAGTTCTTTGATACCCTACACAAGTATTATGAGACTAGGCCTATAGCTTATCGTCCTTATGGAATGAAAGGAATAGAATAGGAAGTCTCAGCATTTGTAGATTTGTAGAATCACTTTCTCCTCAGTTATTTTAAAGGTGCTGTTACGCTAGGTAATTTCTCTCACAGCTTGTTTTGCAACTATGTCACCACAAAAGTTCCCACACTGGGAGACAAGTTGCTTCACAGGCTTCATACTGAGCAACGTTTCATGCAACTTGTCTTGCTCTTGATTATCACGTGAGGTCAAAGGGACATTTTCATTGGTTGATGCTGTAAAATGTTGCAACACAAATTGCAAGATAGAAGTTACACTTTAATGCATCTTGGGGAAAATTCCTTGCAACTTGGCAAGATGCACTGCAGAAAGTAGCACAGACTTTTTATTTCTGAAGCAACTGTGGCAACAGAAATAGCGAGAAATGACTGTGGCAGGGCATGTTACACTCCTGGCAATTTTTTGTGCAACTGGTGTCCAACAAAATTGTGAGACAAGTTGCATGGGAAATTATCGTGAGGGTAACAATTCCTTAAGACCCTGAGTGTTGGTCTGTAGCTACTCACATTTACCTATTGAATGCAAGTGCCACATAGAAAGAGTTCCAGAGCAAAGAAGTAGTAACTGATTGAAGTGGTTTTAGTTCTTGCAAGGTTTTCAAAACAGACCCTAAATTTGGAAAAAATGAAAAAAAAAAAACAAGACAGAGAGGGATCTGGTGTGCTTAACTGCATGCCTAGCAAACTTGAATTTGATAAAGTTCATAGAAACAATGGACACCATGCACCGTTACATGGAGTTATCTCAGGGATAGAACCCTTTGCTATCCAACCTGCTGTCAAGTAACCAAAACCTAATAACTCAAAAGTACAAAGTACAGGTTTACTTAGAAAAGCAAAAATTGATAAAAGAGTGAAATTTCAATGTTTTGACGGTAATGAAGCTCATTATTACAGTAGCTTTGTCTAGACCTGCTCCACATCAGACTTCTGCATCACATCAGGACATAGGGTTGAAAAAACATCTTGCTTTGCAGTATTAGCATACCGAGTACTGCATTCCTCAATATCGCTGCGCACTTACGAATTCAAAGAGTTGATCATATTTTAACAAGGCGCTGAAGAAGCTCATAGCTTTTAATAACCTTGAATCTTAGAGAATAATAATTATTATATACTCTCTTTTGCTTATTAACAGAACTTTCCTGCCCCGATGGCCACATGATTTTGCGCTTCCCCCACCTGTATCAACACGACCAGTGTACATGTTTGATTTGTTTTGAATAATTCAAATTCTTACAAGGGAAAAGCGAACTTACAAGAAACAAAAACGCTCCCCCGTAAGACATGCTTTGATTTTGAACAACAGTCAGTTACAGATACAAGCCAAAGAGCAAAAAAAATATATATATAAATAAATAAAAATACAAGGTTTAAAGTACACTTACGTAAGCTTGTGAAAATATAATGTAAGCTTACGTTGTTCGTGTACATTCCTCTCACCTCCCGGTCTGCGAACCGCAGAAAGAAATCGAGCAAAAATGATTTTCCCTTCCTAAAGGCACCAGCTACGGAGACTACAGCGACCTTCTTGTCTCGCACGCTTTCATCTAGCAAAATGCCCTCCAGCGCCTTTTCGTCAAGCTCGAAGCTGTGATTTTCTCTTGCAACAACAACTGGGACAGGACGCGCACCCAAAAATTTCAAATCCAAATCATGTCCTTGTGATTGTGTCATTGTAACTTCCCCACCTTGGGAAAAAATCAAAGAAGCGATCAGCTGCCTGAGACGATCTACCTGAGCTCAAAAGGAATTTCATGACATACAAACCGTCTAGTTGATCAACGTCCATCCTTTTCCGTTGTTTGAGTTCGTTGTAAATTTCCAAAATGGCCGCGCAACAGTTCGATCACACAGCACCATGGGACGATTGACACAAATTTCGTAAATGGGGAGGGGTCGGGAATAGAAAAGAAACACAAATTAACATTACTTTGAAACAAGAATGAACAGTGGACGACACAAATTGCCTTCTATGTATTTAAGAAATAAGTTGAGCCTTTTGAAAAGTGACAAAAATCCTCTCACTTCTAGCAAGAATGAGTGATTACAAAAACCATTCCTCCCAACACTACCCCAGAGGAGCGTCACGCTCTTCCTCATTTGTAGAATCCTGGGAAATTTTCTAACCAGCGGACATTTTGTGATGTACCCTTGCCCCAAACTTGTGAAATCACTCTGCATTTAAAGCGCCTGGAAAAATGTCCGAGACCTATGGTTAAGTAAAAAGTCAACTTTAAATTTAAACAAAGAGTGGCACTTTTTTTGCTCACAGTTAAGGTTTTTGCATGACAAAACTGAGGTTTATATTACTCATAAGCTTATATGTCGATCGATGTTTTTATACGACGACCAGTTCTAAATTAACATGTAAGCTTAATTTGCAGATTTCCTTTTCAAGTTTCTTGTCATTGGTAGCGCTGGGACTGGAAAATCGTGTATCTTGCATCAGTTCATTGAAGGCAAATGTAAGTTTTTTTTAGTCCTTCAAACGACAGCAGAACAGTATTATTTTGTATGAAAACCGGTCTTCCAGATCTGGTTCTTGATTGCAAGCGTGATACTGACACGACAGTTTGTTATTTTCTCCTTCATTTGTCATCGTGTCATCTGAAATTCAATTGCTCTTTATCAGAACTTACTTCAGCTGGTTTTATCTTACTTTTGCAGTTAAGCAAGATTCGAGTCACACCATCGGTGTGGAGTTTGGCTCTAAAGTGGTGAATGTGGGCGGCAAGTCTGTCAAATTGCAAATCTGGGACACTGCCGGTCAAGAGAGGTTCAGGTTCGTTTAATTAAGGCTTAAATCCACTAGTTAGATTGTGACAGCTGCAATTAGGGAATGATTCAAGTTTAAGGATCGTTAAATCAATCATTGTTTACAACTGTTAAGAGATTGGGATGATTGTTCCAAGTATTCTTTCTTGGAGTTAATGGCTGATTCTCATATGTTCTCCTAATTCATAGAGCAGCTTTGAATTAAGTGTTGTCAGACTAAAAGAAAGGCAATTACGGCACCAATCACGTCACAAGTATATACCCCCCTCTGCCAACTGAAGATCAAAACAACAATTAATGTAGTTCTAGACTTGGTTTACTTGCCAATTGGGCACCAGTTGTTCAAAAGGTGGATAGCGCTATCCACTCGATAAATCATTATCCAAAGGATAACTCAATTCGATTCGCTAGCATTTATTGGTTGGATGGTGATTTATCCGGTGGATGGCATTATCCACCTTTTGAACAACTGGGGCCAGAATGCAGAGAAAGTAAAAGCAGTGGGCACGAAGCATGGCAAAATGATAGTGTTTAAGTCACAATTTAGTTTTCTGTCTTATTGGTTGAAAAGTTTGCTTAAAAATAAGTTAATTTTTTATCCACTCATATAGCCAGTCAAAACCAAAACCAAAGCGATTGTGTAATAACTTTCAACACTCAATTCAAAACCATGCCAGTGCGTGGCATGTAATTTGTACTTGTAATCACAAACATTTAGTGCAGTTTGGACTGAATAAACACAAGTAAAGTTTCCAAAGACTAACAAAATTGCACAAAGCAATAGAGTGAGTGCAATTTGTGGTCTTTGAAATACTTCATGTATGCTCTTTTTTTTTTTCCAAATTGTGCATGTGCAAAAAAAATCTTGTAAACATAATTACACATGAAAAAGAAATTGCAAACAGGAATTGAAGGTCTTATTGGAGACAGGAAGTGAACAATTTTGATGCATACATTATTTGATACTTAATATCATTGGCTTGTTAAATTGTCTTTCAGCCAATCATTATCCAGAATTTTGATGTGTAATTTACAAGGAATTACAGTTACACTTGAACTGCGCTACTCAAAGCCATTTGTAAATCGCAAATTTGGGCAGTTTAACTGGTAGCATGGGAAAAAAAATTATAATCAGTAGATCCAGGGGCAAAAACTATACTTTGTGTTGTTAGCCAAAGTACAGTGTAGTGTAGATGATGAGTTCTGTAGTGATGAGTTCAAGCCGGATGAAGAGCTGTGATGAAACCATATTATTCTGGGGTGGTATTCACAAATTCCTCCTAAGGAAGGATAAATTATTTCCTAAGTATTTTTTAATAACAAAGGTCAAAAAAGGGCCATTGTCGTAAGACAAGTTTGCTAAAGAAAATTAATATGATTGTTACCTTAGGAGGGCTTCATAAATCCTGCCCATTGTCTTTTGATGATGACAAAAGTGTTCTTTTTAGTTTAAGTGTACTTGTGTAATTGTTGATTATGAATTTTCTATGTTATTAAACTCTTCATTTATTTAACTTAAATGTAGGTCTGTGACTAGAAGCTATTATAGAGGTGCTGCAGGTGCCCTACTTGTTTACGACATTTCAAGGTAAACTGCAAGCAATCAAAATAATTATAAGATGATTACGAGAGGGTAATTTTGTAAAAAGACCATAGTGCTGTATCAAAAAGAGAGTGAAAAGAAATGGCATATTGTATAAATTGAGTTGATGAGGTAAATTGGCCATGGTAAAATGATTTGAAAGGACATGGGGATAATTGCTATGAATCAAATGAACTGCACGTATAAATAATGACTTGCTTTTGAAGTGAACTGCCCATGTTGTACACAAAAAATAGTGCCTGGTTTCCATATGATCGCTACGATCGCCGCAATCTATCTCAGCGATCGTAGCGATCGAAGTTTTCCAAATGGAAACCCCTCTCCAACTATCGTGATGATCGTAAAAATAGAAAGATGTCCCAGAGAACTTTGCAATCAATAATTTCATGTCCCACAATACTTTGTTATAAAGAGCGAGTTCCTCTCTCATCTGAAATATCTCTTGAACCCAAAACCTATGTTTCCGTTTTCCCTGGCCTTTCTTCATTTTATTTGAGGAATGATAGAGAAAACAAGGAAATAGTAAGACCAGAGCAAGAGGCGTTTGTTGACTGCCGCCATCGTGGATTGGATTTGGCACCAAGATTTAACTTGACACCGGGCTTTAGACCTGTTTTCGCAGCGATCAAATGGAAACAGGTCATCGCAGCAATTGCTTGTCTCTTTCCTCTGCGATTGCAGTGACCGTAGCGATGATATGGAAACCAGGCATAAAAGCAATGGGATGAAAAATCCAAAGAAACAATCTCTTCTTATTAGGTGGGATGCCACAGGCCGACCACGTCTAAAAATCCGTCGCGTTCCTTTTTTTTTTCATCATGGTCTCGTATGGTAATTAGCCACGTGCTTGTGCTTCTCACTGAAGTTAAGCCCTGTTGGCTGGGGTTACTATTTGGATGGGTGACCATGCATAATAAATTATCCATGTTGTTGACTTAATTTTCTTCTTATTTTGTTTTGTTTTTTTCTTCATTGTGTTATTTTTCTTCTTAGTCACAAACTCTATTTTTTTAAAATTAAATTTCCAGTATCAAGTGGGAAGTGTTAGAAGCAACATGAAATGACCTCTAGCGATCTAACCCACACCTTGAACTCGGATCTGGACTACCCGCTGTACTTTTACAATTTCTGTTAACCGTTTGTGCATCCCATGGAAACGCCCTTAGGCACCTTGTTTTTATCTCATTCTTCTTTCCCCAAGTTTTTGTTATTATTCTTCATTATTAGAACGTGGATATTATGTAAGTACAATGTAATGCCATAACTGAAGTACCATTTAGTGCACAAAGTTTGGCTGCAACTTTGCAAAATGACAAGTTATTTAGAATGTTTTTACCAGGAACCCTTCAATTATCAGTCTTTGCACATGACTTGTAACACGTGCACTGCATCCATGAGCAGTACAGTATCCACCTTAATACACGTGTGGGTTCTTGTGAATTGTCATAAAGATTGTTGACTCTGTTATAGCTATTTAATTTTGAATTTTTTATGATTAATATTATTTTTATCTTAACCTCAGCCGTGAAACATACAACTCTCTCACAAACTGGCTGACAGATGCAAGAACTCTTGCCAGTCCAAATATTGTTATCATCCTCATTGGTAACAAAAAAGATCTCGATAATGACAGAGAGGTTACATTCCTGGAAGCCAGCAGATTTGCCCAAGAAAATGGTCAGTTTATGTTTGTTTGATACTGTTGCTGCGAATGGCAAAAAACCATACAAATCTATTTGAATCGGAACGTTTCTGAAATACAGAAAAAGTGCCACCTACGCGCATGCCTGACACTAAATAATACTTAACAGGGCACCTGGGCCGAATTGTTCAAAGCAAGGTTAGCACTAATCTGGGTTAATTACTATGGCAACCAATAGGATTTAACCAGACTTAACCAAGTGTTAGTGGCACTAACCCTGCTTCGAACAACCCGGCCCTGGCTGTGCCACATGAAGCCCAGCAGTAACAGATAGAGCCAATTGTACGGGGCGGCAGGTATTTCCCACAAGTAGTGGGTGATGTGTAACAGATCATGGGTAACAGCTGACATGTGATTGCTGATTGGTAATGGGTGACTGCTAACAATCTTTTTGAAGAGCCAGTCAATACATTTGGCTGCCTCTAAAGAAAAAATGATAAATTTAGGTCTTCACCTGAGATGAAAAGGAAAAACAAAAACAAACAAAAAATCACGAACAGTCTTTTCTCGAGATCTAACCACAATAGCTCAGCTCAACAGCAGCACCCGAAAGCAAGGCTGTATGTCTTTTTTTTGTTGGTGGTGGTGGTTTTCATTTTTTGTTTTTTTTTTGTTTGTCTTTTTTTTCTTCTTCTTTTTCTTCTTTGAGAAAACATTCAGGAAAACAACCATTGCAGTCATGATGGGAACAGTAAAAACAATTATGCTGTTTCTTGGTATACATTGTGGGAATCCTACCCAGCATCAGCCTGAATGTTGTTTGCCCCCAATTAAAATAATGGTTAGGACCTACATCTGCATGCATCTGAATCTACCTGCCATGGTAATTGATGCAATTTTGGTAGCACAATGGAAGCACAACCACTTGCCTTTTTGAAAAGAAGTTAGTATTACCCCCTGTAACATGTGAAATGCACCTATACATGGCTTGGAGTCTGTGGCATGAGCAGTGTGGTGGTATTACATTGTATCAGAATGCACCAAGGATGCTGACCAATGTATGCCAAATTCTGCAAAGGTGACTTGCTTGAGTGACTTGGAAGTGACTGCTAGCAGTCAAGTTAGATCCTACATTGCAAAAATTTGCGTTGCTAGAAAAAGATGATACAGATAAAAGTTGATGGTAAAATTTACAACGTGGGGCTAGTGGTAGCTCCAAAAATGTAGCGTGTTGGGCACTCTCTCTTAAAGCTCTTAAAGGATAAGATAATGGAGCCAAGCCAGGAAAACCTAGGGAATGGTTAGGAGAATGTGCTGGAAGATATGTTTTTCATCACATTTAATTAATCCAAATACAGTATCCTAGAGCAAAGGTCCTCCAAATAGATAGTTCACCAAAACAATCCACTGGGTGCCCTTGAATGTTTGATCAAGCGATATGCAACATTGTGCAATAAATCTTTTGGGCTGGGCTCAATTCCAGCTTGATGGCTACCCATCACCTGTCACTCATTACCCGTCAGGCATCACCTGAGACCTGTCACCTGTCAACCATCAACTGTCACCTGCTACCCATCACCTGCTACCCCTTACTCATGGAAAATACCTGCTGTTGCATCAGGAAATAAAAATTACTTCTTAAAGTAGGCAGCCTGTCTGTTTGCAGTAATGAAATATATATTTTTACAGTTACTACATTTTACTGTCAAAGAACATCCAAAAATATTTGAAGAATGTTGGTTGTATAGTGAGTGATCACGATTCAAGATACATGCACTGACGAAACCTCAAAACCACAAACTAATTTATACTGTTGCTGTTTACCGTTTAGTCTTGTCTTGTCTCGTGGCTTATCTTTGCAACAAAACATTGCATAAAATCTGTGTAGTGTTGATGGTTTTCTGAGTTTCACAGTAACACAAGGAAAAATAGGATTAGATTGTAGATTTAGGTACCGTATGAAGTTTTCTTTCTTGATCAAAGGACAGTTTGGTTAGAGTAGTCAAGTTTTTACCTGTTTCTTCTCAGGTGCCCATTTTTCATTTGCATAATGATGAGGGATGGTACTGTTCTTTTTTTCTTTTCTGTAGAGTTAATGTTTTTGGAAACAAGTGCTCTGACTGGAGAAAATGTTGAGGAAGCATTCTTGAAGTGTTCAAGATCTATCCTCAGTAAGATTGAGTCGGGTAAGGAGAATAATAATCCGTCGATTATGATGCGCAAGAGAAATAAGATGATCCACTACTGAAGAATACTCGCAATTGTATAACTGATAATGTTTTTATTCTATTTCTATGACAAGTTTTCTTAACTTTCCTTGATCGGGACAACCATGAAACAGTGTAACAGGTAAAACCAATTCAGATGTCGGGTAAAAACTAAAACTGCTTGATTAAAGTTGAGGCTTATCTACTATTTAAGTTTCCTGTTAGGCGTGTACGAGGCTACCACAAATTCCTTAACTACATGATTGTATGAATTCCTTGCATAGTCCAAAAACTACGTTAACAGATTACATTATGTGAATGTGATCAATTTCCTACTTTTATTTAATAGCAGCCCACTTACAGGGCTCGGAACTGCAAGCAGTAGATTCACATTAATTTTTGCAACTTAAACATCTGGAGGAGTCACAGATTTGCAACTAGTTTTCACCTTTGCTATTAATCATGAAATAAAAGGGCCAGCAGTTGCTACTTTTCCACCATTTTTGCCAAAATAAATAAAGAAATGAAAAGTTATTTCGTTTGTCATCTTGATTTTTGTTGAAATCTGAAGGTTGTGACATGAGAAACAAAAAATACATACTATTAAAAAAAAAAGCTTTCCAAATCGTACAATTATAATCATTATATTTTATAGAGCTAAATCTTTATAATCAAAATAATTATGGAGTAACTGGCACAGGGGCTTTCTACTAATCCCCCTGCAGCCAGCTCGTTATCTGCAAACTGGGGTACAGTGTTCTCACCAGGATTTTGCCTTAGGGAGTCCCAGGGGCCCCTCTGCTGAAAAATAAGGGCCCTCTATGAACGTTAGGGGGACAAAGTTAATGGTCTCTTACATGAAGTAGCTACCTGATCCATTATGGCGGACACGGTGGTTACGATTCCATAACGATGCGTACACCAATCTTCGTCACGTAAGTGGGACCAACAAATGTAAAGGCAATAAAATTAAAGACTTTCAATCTTTTGATAATGCTGAGGTGTTCGGTTGACCATTAAAACTATTCAACTGTAGACATTCAAAAGTTCGTTTGACTCGTAGCTTGTTCCTGCGCCCAAACGGGCGCAGGGTTTGGCTTTTAATGCGCCATCTCAATTTTTCGTGCGGGAATCCCGCAATGGCGCGGCCTGGTGAGAACGCTGGGGGTATTGATTGATGTATTGATTGATGATTTGATGTATTGATTGATTGATTGGTGTATTGATTGATTGATTGATGTATTGATTGATTGATTGATTGATTGATTGATTGACTTCCCTAAAGTAATCTAAATGATTTCCTTTCAGGTGAGTTGGACCCCGACCGCATGGGATCAGGGATACAGTACGGAGATCCATCACTTCGAAGAACGATACGTCCTGGCAAGCAAGAGGAAAGACAAAAGTGTCCTTGCTGATTACCTCATTCATCGCTCTTGAAAATCAAAACATCCTCTGTCATTCACAATGTATCTATAATTGTCTTTGGCAGTGTGAAGGCATCTTCGTATGGCAAACAAAAGCTGGCAAACTTGATTGCAAACTCGTCCATTGTTGATGAGTAAAATCTTCAAAGGTAGTAAAGTTGAGATCTACATGTAACAGAGGTTGTCAGGTGTTATAAAAGCTTTATAGAAGAACTTTAAGAGAACGGATTTGATCAGCCAAAAATGAATACTCTGGTAGCTTGCACTTGACAGTTGTTTGAATGTCAATCAACAGGAAAATTGTTGGTGAAAAAAGTTGGTAATATTCTAAAGGCCCGTTTACATGACAGAGGAAAAATTGCACGGGCCCGATAGAAAGTGGAACGGTTCCGATCATTTTTTGCCAAAACAACTGTGAATTTTTATCCATTCCGCTACGGGACCATAGGCGCCTATGGTCCCATGGCGGAATGGATAACAGTTCTCTGTTTCTTTGCAAAAATGATCGGAACCGTTCCACTATCGGACCCGTGCCATTTTTCCTCTGCCGTGTAAACACACCTTTAAAATACAAGTTCTACACTTTCTTGCCAACAGTTTTCCAACTTATGCACCCTAATTCCAAAATGGCATCCTGCTCAAGGTAGAAAATTGGTTGGATTTTTGAGTTCAAAAGTGAGGCAAGAAGGGCTAACTGCGTAAAGGAAAAGAATAATTTTTATTTGATTGATGGCTGTTGGGCCCATACAAAGTTGTTTCCAACTTCACAGAACTTGTGACTCTTGTGTGCGGCTCCCTGCGAACAAGAGTTTTTCAACTGTTTGCATATGAAGTCTCCTTCAGACTTACAGAGCATTTTGTAATCAATGTTCAATCATTTTAGGTGTAGCTGTCATGATTTTCATCAGTTGTAGTGATTTTCATCAGTTGTAGTCATTGCCACCCACGGTGTCCCGCGCGAAAAGTTTCCCCGAAAGCCGTATAATAAATCCTTTATTGACCAAGCTTTTTCGGTCAAGATGGCTGGATATTGGCCTCGTTCTTTTTTGAGAAAAAAAAGAACTTGGCCAATATCCAGCCATCTTGACCGAAAAAGCTTGGTCAATAACGCACATATATGGTCTCTTTTCGTTGCCTTTATTTTATTTCCCCTGCACCCCCTCAACCTGCAAAAGTTCTTAATCACGCTGTTCACTGAACACTCATAATGTGGCTGTGACTTGACCAAAGTAGCCACATTTACAAAGTAGTTGATAACTACACGTGTTAATGTCAATAGCCCTTAAATTGTGCCAAGTAAGGTGGCCTTAAACTTGTGATCTAATTAATCAGCCATTTAAATTTTAATTGACTATTTAATTGTCTTTGTTAAAGAAGTCCAAGTTTATATCATCTCTTTGCAAAATGTATGCTAAAGTGAAAGGTCAGGTTATCTGGTACTTCTTGATGTGTACATGTTTTTGTAGTCTTTGAGAAGTTAAATATGTGTATGCAGAAGCATAGCATAGATACAGCTGATATAGACATTTGTTTTAAAAAAAACACCTGATAAAAATAAACTTGCTTTGAGAAGTGAATAGGTTTTCTGTTGAATTGTCTGTAGTTTCACAGTGCATGGCAGAGATGTTGCAAACTTTCTTTAAAAAAAAGTATGTTTTTTTGTTTATTTTTCTTTGCTTTTTAATTTTGTTTTCTGCATGACCTTGCTATTACTTGGGAACTTTAGCAACTAGGATCATGACATCAATGAGAACACCACAAAGCAATATGTTTAATGATGAAAAACAAAAAAAGCAATTATTACTCTGTATGTGCAATTTATGTTAAGTGGTACATTTGTTTGCCATCCTCTGCAAAACAACCCTATGCAGTGGCCAAAATTGGTGGCTTGGGGAGAACATTAGAACATGGCAATACTTTTTTTCAGCCTCTCTGCAAACTAGAATGTCATTCATACCAATCACATTCTTGGATAACATAGGTTTACTTACTGAAAGAGAAAAAGTCACGAAATGACGTGTCTTGCAAATTTCTAGTGTGACGCTGTTCTCTTTTCTATTCCCTGCATTCTTGTTGCTAAAGCTCCCTTTTATTTTGGTTGGCTGGTAAAATGAAGTTGTGAATGACTTTGATTTGTGGTTGGTTGAATGGCTGGTGTATTTCTCTCAAAACCAGATTGACCTTGTAGCTGATTTGGTTTTGGTTTTCAACTCAAGTGAAAACCGTCCTAATGTGCTGACATTTGACTTGGTCATACAGACGTAATGTTGCCCAGACGTAGACTGCCTTTGTGTCTGTGATGCAAATTAGGAAAGTGAATTGACTGTTCTGGTTTGTGAGTTTCTATGAAAGTGGATGGTAAATAGGGGAAATGATAGGCAGTAATGTATCATATGGCACTGCACTCCTCAAATGTAAATAAGGCATGAAACAAGATTACTGCAAGTAGACAGTACTCTCGATGTAGTCCCTGGTCATGTGACAAGAGGGTGGTAAAGGGTGGGTCTAGATATGTTTCACGGAAAATAGAATAGTCCTTTCACAATGCATGAAAACGAAGGCAATGAAAATCAGAGTTCATGGCAAATTAAGCATGTATTTCTCGTTTCCCAAAAATAACTTTGCAAAATGATGCCTCAGCTGCTATGGAGATCATGATTCACGAGGACAAAATAAGCCATTTCACATTTCACAAGAAACAAAAAAGAGTGGATCACATCAAGCCACAAAAATACCCTGTACCACCCTCTGATAAGGGCAAAGCTAAATGATGTGAACTGCTTTAAGTAAAATTTACACATAACTTGTTCTAGAATGCTGCAAATAGGTGAGCTTAGGGCATTACAGACCTATTTTCAGGTTCCAAGCAGTAAAAGGTGCTGGTGTTCTTGAGTGAATTGTCACAAGTTGCATGCAGTAAAGTAGGCTGGGGTAGTAGGATGACAATAGATGACATTCTTTTTTCACCCATTTATATCATTGGTTGCATATCACCAGCCAAGGTTATTGAAGTTTTGTACATGGAATTTTGGTTGTCCGTAATTTTGGTTCTACTTTGATAGAATACGTTGAGTGAACTCCAAAATCCTGTCACTATAATTATGGTGCATCTTGGACCTCTTCAATTCATACGGTCCGACAAAAAAATTGTAATGTCATATAAAAAAAATTGTAACGTCATGTATGGATTGTAGAGATAAAGGCATGGGAAATAAAACAGTCAAGAAGGAAAGCTGGCTTGTAAGAATTAGTGTGTCC
>BLFK01000492.1:139786-147286 GCA_014634185.1 Astreopora myriophthalma
CATTACAGGTTTACATTAGTCCTTGTAGACTCTGAGGCTACCCTCTCATTTCTCTATCAAGCAAGATCTCAGGAGTGCATGGCTTTGTGTAGGGGACTCTTTTTTTAAAGAGATGACAATTAATTCCTCACTTTGTTATGTTACAAAACTGAACTACATGTTGTAGAACTGGCATAATAAGGTGAGGCATACTTGGAGATAAATCTGGTAGACACATCTAAATAAATTTGATGCTGTAATTTAAAGTTTAAAACCCTCGTATATGCAGGGGAAATGGTCTGTCAATTTCTCTACTCCCTGTTATTATGATCATTATTATTAAAACATTTGAGGTTAATTTTCCGCGATTGGGCAGCATTTTACCTTGCCCTTTACTGTACTTTGGGAACCGTATCATGGTAAACGCAGTCGTGGAAGACCAAGAAAAACTTACATTGACCAACTGATTGCTGATACAGCGTGCACCTATGAAGATCTCGCAAACTTAATGGACGACAGAGATAGATGGAAAGAACTTGTCAATGAGAGCCGAGCTAGCTCGACCTGATGATGATGATGATTACCTTGCCCAGCCCAGATCCCTTGTATAGAAAAATTAAAATTATGAACATTCATTTTAGTTGAGGTCAAACAATACTAAGATGATATGGTCCTTTTTTGTAGAAGGAAAGAGGCATGATGCTAGTATGCTCAACGATTCTGGACTATTACAAGATCTTGGAAATTATGCATTTTCATCAACAGGAACTCCAATGTGCATATATGGACATCCCGCTTATCCTTTAAGGATACACTTGCAGGGACCATTCAGAGATGCTATTCTCACCCCTCAGAAGGAGTTGTACAACTACTCAATGAGTTCTGTGCGAACATCAGTTGAATGGTTCTTTGGAGATATCCAAAACTATTTAAATTTATAGACTTCAAGAAAAATCTCAAAGTAGGGCTTAGTAGCGTTGGTAAAATGTATGCAGTATCAGCCTTATTGCGTAACGCACTTACATGTTTATATGGAAATGAAACATCAGAGTATTTCCAGCTGGATCCCCCAAGCCTACAAGCCGGATTATTTTATTTGACTGTAAGGACTGTTTGACAAGTGAAGACTTTAATGTAACAACAGAAACACTAAAGTTCATTTATTTCAAATATCTGTAAGAATTTCAACTTAAACACAGACATCTTGACATTTGTATAAATAATGAAGAAATCTTGAATTCAGCATGAATATGAATAAGGGTCTGGATCACATAGGCATAACACAAAAAGCAGTGAATATTTATATTTTACCCCACATGTGTCACCCAGCTATGGCGTGAAGTGTAAACAGGACTTCAAAGAGTTTTTTTTTTTTTTTGTACATTTCAAAACGTGTTTTTGTGGTGTTTTACACTAAATCACTGAGTAATAAAAACCGAACTTGAACTTCGAACCGACCATACAACGGATCATCAAACAACTTCAAAGGGGCGAAGGAAAGCGCGACCGAAGAAAAATACTGTTTTAACCTTGAAAACTATAGATCAGCAAGTCCTTTCTTTTTTCCAGGGCTGCATGGTTTGCCAGGACTGCATGGTTTGCCAGGACTGCATGGTTTTCCCAGGACTGCATGGTTTGAAGTTGTTGCTGCTGAAACCTCTCCTGTTGTCTCTGCTGTTCTTGCTGTTGTCTTTGCTGATCTTGGTGTTGCTGCTGAATCATCTGAGGCATTTCTTGTTGCATTTTAAGCTGCTGTTGTGACACGAGGGAAATTCTTCCCTCCTCTTTCTTCTTCAAATGGATTTCTTCTCTCCTTAAAGCCATTTCTTGATTCGACTTTTCTTGCAGGTAGCTCACAGCATCACCAATACTCTTTCTGCTTTTTTTCGATCGAGTCTCCTCGTTGCTATCCTTGTTTCTTTTCTGACTTTCACTCAATGTTTCCATGGCTTTTAACCTCATTTTCTCAGCAGATTCTTTTTCTGCTTTGGCTTTTTTCTTTTCTGTCTCATCTGTCTGTTCAGCTACTTCTTCCTTCTCACAAATTTCCTCCAGCATAACATCTAGTTCAGTCATTTCTGTAGCTATCCCACTTGCTCTCTCCTCCATTCTCATTTTTTGCTTGTACTTCTGCATCAGCAACTTCAAGTGATCCCTAAGGGATTTTTGTCCGACACTAAATCTACAACTTGATGCTTCATTTAACCTTTTTGCTATTTGAGACCAGGTCTTTCCCCTTTCTGTACTGCCCTTACGAGTGGAATACAGATCTGAAGCAAGGACCTCTCTTAAAAAGGTAACATCGTGCTCTGGTTTTCCATTGCATTACTCTGAAAATAAATTATAACAAAACCTCATTCCCAATATTTGCATAACATTTGTATAATTTTTCCTCAGTGAAAAGCGAATGATCCCAAAGGTGGTATTAATGACAGGATGCGCAATAAATGACAACAAACAGAAGTTGGGCGTAATAATTTTGGAGCAGGGAATGAACTGGCAAGGCTCGGATACAACCCACCGACCGTCTAAACCACCGGATGAGGGGCCTCGACACATGGCGCCATGCCGAGGGGGTGCCTCATGCCTGTACTGCAAGGCGGGCATAGTTGCTGGCATAATGTCCTGGGGGCGAGTTAACCCAGTCCAGCGGAGAACAATATGCCCCCTCCCTGACGGGGCTTCAGCACAGGGCTGAAGGGGTGCCGCAGGCAGCCATTCCCCGCTGATGTTTTATTAATTAGAACTGAGTAGGTAACAAGTAGTAGAGGTACCAATGATTAAAAGCCAGAAAGCAAAACGGGAGGGAGGGAGGGATGAAAATATAGCGGCGCGAAGAACTGGCCGCAACAAGTCTGACAGTTAAAAAAGCGCGGGCAAGGAGAGAGGGAACCTAATAAGGTAATCACGTGAAGGCAGAGAGTCATCCCCAGACTACAACCAGAATTTGCTTTCCGTCATTAACTTCTATTTTATTCTAAAATGTCAATTAAATTTTGATAAAATGCCGAAATGTAGGCTAAAGATCACCAAACAATTTAAGCTTGTTGACAATACCAAAAAGCTTTTTCCAAAAATCTGTCTCAGCTACAAGTTAATAAGATTTGGCTGACTTGTATTAAAGCACTTGTGTACTACACAGTATAAAAATAAACGTTAAGGTGAGCTCTACTCTCATCAAAAAGACCTGCGGGTAAATATCGACGAAAAAAATAGCTTCTCGTGCATATTTTTCCTTTGAAAAATGCGATAGGTGTGGAACTTCCGTTTTTTCAGTTACAGAAATAAAATTTCACTTACGATTTGATGGATTTAGACACCGAGGATTTGGTTGCGTCTGGTTCTGTGGTCATTTCGGCCTGATAAAACAGGGCAACTAAACTTAAGCTTATCTCAAAAATTAGCGGAGCATCGATTGAAATCGCATCAACCAGAGGAGAAAGGAGAGGAAACGATAAACACGTTAAAAACAGCTAAGGCCTTGTCCACACTATGTCGGATAAATTTGAAAACGCAGCTTTATTGTTACGGTTAGGCCTTCCGTCCACACTACAACGCACATATCCGCATAAAAAGATCCGCGAAAACGGAACTTTTTGAATACGCTCTCTAGAGTGGAACAATTTGAAAACGCAACTTTTTTGTATTAGTGTAAACGGAGAACTTTTCGTATCCGGAACTTTTTTAATACGCTTACGTCATTTTGTCATGTGATTTATCTTCCCGGTCATAAATTCAACATGGCGGAGAACATGATGTTTTCTGTGTTGTTGACAATAATTTCTTCTTTAATCGCTTATTTAGAGTTAAGTGTTGCTTTAGTTCACATGAATATTGTACGCCAGAGAATCAGGAATAACTTTAGACAATCATTGGTGTCAAAGGATACTTGGAAAGCGACGCGACGCTGTCAACCTTACAAGCAGAGACGCTTCTGGACTCGACCTGGCAGAACGAGTGCGTGGTGGGACAACTTTGTCAACGAAGACTCCCAATCGATGTTTTCCATTTCCTTCGATGTTTTGTAGTCCATTGTAGAACTAAGCAACAATTGCACTTCGTCATAGGACCAAGAGAAGTAATCTGTCTTATCTTTGGCATTAGTTGTTTGCTTTTTACGTCGTGACATCTTAAGTTTGAAGAAATTTAACGAAGCAAAGGGAACGCGACGAAACCCTCGTAAACAACAGCAGTTGGCGGGAAAGGGAACTATCGCGGGCTCCATATTATGCTTCACTGTGATCATGCTCAAAGCGAGGTTAAGCAATTGTGCCGCCGATAAAACGCTGTAGTGTGGACGCAGAACATTTTATCCGTTTTCATGTGTGGACGGAAAACTTTTGTTACGTTTTTGCACCTAAAGTTGCGTTTTCAAATTTATCCGGCATAGTGTGGACGAGGCCTAAATCACTCACAAGCTTCACTACGCCGCCAAAACAACTCGACTCACGTCGCCGCCGGCAGCTTGACGTCGGCAATCCCGGGGTAGTCATGCGCAGTAAACCTCGTTCCAGTCTCAACCGCTCAACGGCGGCGGCGTCGCCTCGAAAAGTCCTCGTGCTTAAGCTCCCTAATAAAGCCGTGCGTGAGCCGTACGTGCAGAAAAAAATCTTGATTGAAAATGTAAGGTAAGGTTACCGATGACGTCATGTAGAGTCGACTATTGTTTGCAAATTGTTTTCTACAACCAATCGTAGTGCGAGGTCTTAGATGTCAATCGATAATAGCGTGAGATTTTGCTGTATGTGCCATTCAATCTCATCACGTTCCTTGTAACTCTAATGATCAGCCATTCTCAGTGATTCTGTCGCTGGTTTGGTCTATATTCTCGAAAGGTGAGTTGAAAAATTCGCTTTTGCGCGATCTCTTTGTTCCATAATACGCGTGTGCACTTACCTGAAGTGCTGGTTGGGAACCTGCGCTTTCCAGACCAAGCTAGAGCCAGGAAGCTTATGAATTGGCCAGCATGCCAACCTTGGACCAGCGAGTCAACTTCTACAATCCACAAAGCGAAGTAACCGAGAAAGAATCTGGATTCACTATAAATTATGTGAAAATAAAAAGTTGTTATTTTCAATTTTAAGTTAATATCACGTTTTTCTGAGAATTAAACAACATTCTAGTATTTACGTACCGTCTACGGTACAAATAATTCGTACAAGTGGTCTTCTGCATAGGCTCCAATTTCAACAGAGTATGGAACTTGGCATGTCCTTAAAACAGGCTGTTGCTGTAAGGTCTTTCGTAGGCCCTATTTGTAGCCCAATATCATCTCGTGTAATTTTGCTCTCGTTGGCACTTAGCGGCAGCTATAACTAGTTTATCTATTTATTCCATTCATGTTCCATTCTAGCGTAAGTGCGTCTCTGCCATCTCCTGTGTTTCCGTCTTACTTAAAATCTTTCATTGACGGGAAAGATTTTCCCGCTATCGATGTAAATCCAGATTATTCCCGGCAAAAAAGATTTCAAATGTGACGGAAACCCGGAGGTGGCGGGGACGCACTTACAGTTCAACTGGAATCTTTGAATTGTTATTATTATTAATAGTGGTAGTGGCAGTAGTAGTAGTAGTAGTAGTAATAGTAGTAGTAGTAGTCGTCGTAGTCGTCGTTGTCAGAGTCGTCGTCTCGTCGTGGTTATAATAATTGACTCCGCTTTAACTGTGAGTGCATCTCCACCATCTCCTGCGTTTCCGTCTTACCTGAAATCTTTTATTGACGGGAACGAGTTTTGTAAACCATGGCGGATATGACGGATACAAGGAGACAGCACTTACATATTGTATTATAGGGAATTCACATATTTGTTTGTTTTTTTCTTTTTGAGCCTTGTTGAAGGAAATCCGTCCTTAAAAAAGTAAACAAACATACAAACAAACAAACAAACGATCTGCACTAAAATTTAAAAGACATGAATGTGTTGCTTTTGTTTCTTTGTCTGTTATTTCATTCTCTTCATCCTCTGAAAATTTACTGAGTATTGCTAAGAATACATTTTTGTTTGTTCCAAGTGTTTTCCAAATTCTTATGGTTACCTCTTCTTGCACAAGTACATTGTGTACATTGTCGCTAGAACTAGTAATCAATTAATTATTATCATATTTTGTACTTCCCTTCTCAGAACGCGTGCCTGAAAAACCGTTGCAACAACAACGCAACCTGTCAAACAGGTTTTACAAACAAGGGATATCGCTGTTTGTGTACTGGTGAATTCAAGGGTCCTTACTGTAACGAAGGTAGGAGAAACACATCTTTTAGTAACAGGCAAACTTAAAGAAGTTTGTAACGGGCATCGCAACCCAACCGCAACCGCAGTAATTGTCACTGCTAATGCGGTCACTGTGCCTTTCGAATTTTCTTTTGTAAATTGAATGTTGTAACGACGCTAATAAATAAATAAATAATATACAAATACACAAACACATAAAGGCATAAACGCATAAGACACATAAAACGTATGAACGCATGAACGGATGGACGCCTGGACGCCTGGACGCCCGGACGCATGGACGCGTGAATACATGAATGCATCAATGCATCAATGTATCAATGTATCAATTCATCAATACATAGATACACATAACTATCTAACTCTAATTCGATTTGGCTCACGTCAAGTCGTCTGAATGGACCCCATACAAGCAAAGAATTTAAAATACTCTAAATAATTACGGTCATCCAAATGAAGTTTAGCGCTGATGTTGTTGACTCAAAGCGTAAATGATAAGCCTAAAGGTGATGTTACACGAGCCAATTTTTAACGCGGATTATTAACGCAACATTGTTGCGTTAAGAGTTGTCTCGTGTAACATGGCGAACAGGGCGATTTTTAACGTAACATTTTGTTGCGGCAACGTCTTGCAGGTTTTTGAAAGCGATTAAAAAACATGCAACATTGTTGCCCGAATTTTGTTGGTGTTGGTGCGTGTAACACCCCCGCCGCTGACTTTCAACGCAACATCGTCCAGAATGCACCTCGGAGAACCGAAACTCATTGTCCGCCATATTTGTCGCCCGGAATTTGTCGAGCAAGATCCTGGATTCAAATGTTGCGAGCAATGTTGCGTTAAAAATCGTCTCGGGTAACATACCGTTGCCGCAACAAAGTTACGCTAAAAGTTGTCTCGTGTAACATGGATCAAGAATCGGCGTTAAAAATAGGCTCGGGTAACATCACCTTTAGGTTTATGTTTTTCTTTTCTGTTCAACCCAGTGACCACAGCAATCACCTCCTGTTCTAAATAGGTGCTTTCCTTTTTCTATAACAATGAAAAGGTGCATTAAATCGAATAATGCCTCGCTGCTTGCCTACCTTAAGAATAATGCATAACCGATCGCGCGTTACCTTTAAATGGCTGTAGGAATGTAAGATCAGGATAGTTTCCCGTTTTGAGCACGTGTGCATGGAACATTTTGACCTTTAAGGTTACTTCCCACCTTCGCGGGTGCCCTTCGGAAAAAAAATCGTACGCGCCCCAGTTTAAATAAAACCCTAACAAACTATATATCATAAGAAAGCT
>BLFK01000492.1:152286-161574 GCA_014634185.1 Astreopora myriophthalma
TAAATTATTTTAATGTCTTTTTTGAGTTGTTCTTCTGTTTCTGACCTTTTAATTTGTTCGTTTCTTAGGTTTGAATTTGGCGCGACTAAGTTAAATCCGACGTTTAACACCACTGCCGTACTATGGTCGTATCACTGCTGGGTGTTATTCATTCTAGCTCGGCACGGCAGTAGCGCGACTTTTGGAATGTGACTAGCGGCTCGTGAAATTGTGTTTAACAATAATGACATGTTCTGCATAGTGATTATACCAACTGAAATAGACCATATTGACGATAGGGCGGCCATTTTGAAATATATTGTTTCAAATAGCCCATAATATCTTTTAAAGCAATTGAAATCAAAATGACCCCCGTATCCTAGAAGTAGTATATTCACTTCAAATCACGCTATTACCTTAATTTCTCCATTGCTTTTACTTAACAAACTACCGCTTTAGTAAATTATATAGCAGTAAATAAGATGTTTAGGTCAGGTCAGTGTTGTTTCCCTTTGTTCAGCACTCAAGAAAACAAGGATTATCTGCTGGATCTGCCCTCTGGGAAAGTTCGTGTGTACTGTCACATGTCGAACCATACCTACGGTCTTGGAGAATGTGGAGGTGGAGGATGGACGATGGTCATGAAAATTAATGGCCATAAGGTATCACAGGCTTGAAATTATTTACCCTATTCAAAATATGTTAAATGCTTTTCTCCCATATTTCTCAGCTGCAGATACATTCTTTGTGATTTCTGAAAGAGTTGAAGGGAATATTGAACCGATACCACACGAAACCGTGTTCTTGGCAACATTACTTACTAGCCGCTTTACTTTGTCAAATGCATGAAGCTGGAGACGTACCACATATACATGTATATTGCTTCAAACTTTGTTGCGAGTGGTGTGGAGCGTGAAAGCGGATGCTATTCTTTCGCAAAAGCAATACGCAAATATCTGGGTATAACTTAGTGTAACGTTGAGCATTCCTCTTCAAAAACAGGATCGTACAGAACACATTCAGATGTTGTCAAAACCAACGGATTTATTGTAATTGTAACAAACTTTTGGCTTTTCTCTGCATTTAGCAAACGTTTCACTTTGATTCTACACTCTGGAGAAACAAACTGGAGTTTAATGTCACAGCAGGGAAGACTTTACTTGACAATCACGAGACAAAGTTACCGACCTACTGGAGCACTTCTTTCTCCAAGATCTGTCTCGGCATGAAGATCAAAGACCAGAGACCAAATTTCGCCGTCATCTCCCATGAGGCCACTTCCTTGTACGCCCTGATCGCCGATGGTTATCACCGCACCACAACACTGGGTCGTGCAAAGTGGAAGTCTCTGATTGAGGGCTCCTTGCAACCCCACTGCGAAAGGGAAGGGTTTAATGCTGAATGTGACCAAAATGGCTCACCAAAGGCAAGAATTGGTATCCTTGGAAACGACGGAGATGATTGCTCTACCTGCGATTCCAGAATCGGATTTGGAACTGGATATGGTTATGGTTATAAAAGTAAAATCAACACATGTGGAAACGAAGCGTTACACGGAGGAGACAACGGTGACAAGCACATAAAGGCCATGGGGTACATTTTGGTGCAGTAAGACTTACCAAAACGAAATTCTCGCCCTTTGTTGCAAAGTCTATGGCGATAGCAAGCGGTCTTAAAAGTTAAAAAAAATAATAATAAAAGTTTCCTGTAAAGAAGGAGAAACTCGAAACGTTGCAAGCTGTTTGCTGGTCGGTTTTTCCATTGTTGTTGTTGTTGTTGCAGGAGCGGTTCAGGAATTTTTAATAATGAGAGTCCAAACTTTTCATAAGACGCTGTTAAAATCCGTAATATTTATACTGGTTGCTTAGCCCTCACTCGCGTTATCACATATTAAACGTCACAAGGAGCTCATAACTTAGTTTTAGACTCATATTTCCCGCGTAAAATAATAAAACAATCTACGCATATATGACGTAAGCGGAGACATCTTGACGTCTTGATCGGCTGAGGTGGCAGGACTTTGCGGGAAAATCATTCTAAATATAGATGGTCCTAGAAAACGATAACTCCTGAAAGAGATATCTGAGTTGAACGCTACTATGGACTCTTCGACAGCTTAACCTTTACAGCGCATATGAAATCACTGAACTAGTTGCATAGTAATGAGTGCCACACAAGAAGTGGGAAAAACGAAAAGCAAAACAAAATAGGTTTAATTAAGGGAAAAATTGCCGTGTTCAGGTTTTTCCATCTTTCCAGCAATTCTAATGCAAAAATGTGCTGTGGATGAAGGAAGGAAAAAGAAAATAACAATAAACAAATAAATAAATAAATAAATAGCATGACAGTGCATTTCTCCAGCAAATTAATAGGGAAGAAATTGCGTGGAAATGACAATCACATCCCATCAAAGGTATGTAGAGAGTACAATCCGTTTTGAAAAAAAGGGAAAAATCACTTTTACCGTCACCTTCGGAAAAAGCGTGAGGTGACTTGACAAATGTATTTGCTTTTACATTTTCATAGACCTGCCAGAGAGGCTGCCATGGAAACTATCGGCCTCCTCGTCACCTCGACCCCATTTCCTGAGCCTCGAACGCCTCCGAATATCCTCGCCACTCCATGCTGGACTCCAAGAACAGATGCCGCATCGCCTCCAACACCCTTAGTTACCGATGCAGTTCGTGTGTCTAACTCAGCTATGGGCACGATTGCAAATCTCACTGCACAAGAAACAAAACGTGAACCTCTTTAATATCTCCAACTAATGACCCCTTTGAACAACTTGAGCAAAGCGGAATGTTTGAATGTTCTACAAAAGGTTAGTGAGGACTGTTTGCTAGTGTGTAAAGCAATAGGACCTGGAAGTAGTGAGGAGCTCTTCAAGTCCGCATGTCTACACGAAGAGAAAAGTTTGAAGGTCTAGCACCTTCTAGGTCTAGCATCTAGTGGTACTTATGACTACATGCAAGAACGCCAAGACTAAGAATTTAAAGAGACAGGTACTTAGCCTTTACGCTGATAGATATCCCATGAGCATGCTGCAAACAAGTCGCCAACCATACGGAAAACTATCTCCATGGGCAATAAAACGAGCACGCTCTCATGCTAATCTACGCGGCCTTCGTACGACCCTTGAAGTTACAGCCAAGCACCGCGTACGTCTTGATATGAGTAAGGTCGATCACTTTGCGGAATTTACAAATAGACCGTACTTCTATGAAGACGTTTCTTACGGTAGTAAAATTCTGATCCTGGACAGTGGTCAAAGAATAGAGATGCCTAACGTTGTGAGGACAGTGACCAGATCTACAATGATTGAACAATACCTGGAGTATTGCAAAGAACAAAGTCACGAACCACTGAGTAGGTCAACCTTGTTCAAAATCTTGGAGGTTCGGGAGGCATCTCAGCGTAAGTCGCCCCAGGGCTTAGACAATACCGCAGCTGATGGCGCGGCGGCATTCCAGACTCTTGAGACACTCGTTGAAACTCTCAAGAAAGGAGGAATGGAGAAACAGTGGTGTCTTGATGTTCGTAGAAAGCTCAGAGATGCAAAACGCTATCTCAAGATTGACTTCCGCGTACATTGCCAGCCACATGATTCTACCTGTTCTGACCAATGTCGACATTTTGTTCTTAGTGATCCTGTCGAGGCTGACTTCCAGCAACCCTGTTCCCATGAGCACGTATTCAGTTGCGATGACTACCAAGGGATGAAGAATGTACTTCAAGAAGTCAGACTGGGGATCGAGGGGTCATCCTGGACACCTTACGGTTCAGAACAACGAGAAGATCTGCTGTATGACTTTGACCGCGCAAAGTCAGACATCTTGCTGTGGAAAGCGCACATTATTCGTTCGATAAACCAGGAAGAGGCTAAAGAAGATGCACTGAGAGCAGTCGACGACACCGCAGCTATTTAAATAATGGACTGGGCCATGAAATTTCTTAAAATGAGATATCGTGAGAAGCAGTCCAATTGGTTTGGAAAACGAGGCCTTAGCTGGCACATATCCACGGTCATAACTAAGGATGCTATTCCAAGAAGGTTGAGGTGAAAACATACGCGCATATCTTTGATTCGTGCCTTCCTCCTCCTATGCATCATAGGAGGAGGAAGTAAAAATGCGAGCAGCACGATTCTGCAGTTTTTGTAATTTTTCCGAGAGGGTTTTGCTGCAATTCCCCCAGACAATACTACAGTAATCTAAATGGGGTTGTACCAGGGCATTGCAGATATAATGTAGTATTTCTGGCAAAACAAAAGGTTTAATTCGCTTTATGGCGCCAATGCCGGATGCAATCTTTTTCGATAATTTGTCGATATGACTATGCCATGACATGTTGTTATCAATAAGAATCCCAAGTGATTTAGAAGTAGATACTTGTTTTATAGGAACATTATCTATCGACAGTTCAAGGGATTCAGATAATGTACTCAGTTTTTGTTTAGGACCAATTAACATAAACTCGGTTTTAGTCGTATTCAGGGTAAGTTTGTTGCAGAGAAGCCATTTGTGGATGTTACTTAAATCACGACCATTAATGGCCTTAAAGAAAAATATTAAATCCCTAATTTCATGCCTATGTCTTTTGCTAAATGACGAGACTGTAGGCATGCATATTCGCCTCAAATTTTAGGAAAGACGGTTAAAATACTATGCGTAGTTTTACAAAACTTAAAAAGTACAATATTAAGCGATTTGAATTTTTTAGGAATGTTATTAAGTTAAGGCGACAATCATGAGCGCCACAGCAAAATCTTCAAGTTAGAAAAAATTCTAGGGCCCACCGTCACGCAAATAATCACGCAAATGTGCATGCGTCCTCGCTTCAACTTTTTGGAAAGACAATTAAAATGTCACTCAAGCTTCAAATATAAAAGAAATTGTGGGGTCTTTGTTTTTAAGTTTTGGGGTCTTATGGGGTCTTAAAGGTCTTAGGGGTCTTAAAGGTCTTAGGGGTCTTAAAGGTCTTAGGGGTCTTAAAGGTCTTAGGGGTCTTAGGGGGTCTTTGTTTTCAAGACACCCGGACGAAGCCGCCGAACCGAGATCACCGAAGGAAAGGGGTCATAAATTCGTCCCCAAGGCTTCGATCGCCTCGAAACTACACGTAGATCACGGACGATACCTCTGCTACCCATTCGTCTTCTTCATTCGAGCCGCTTGTACACCGAGAAGGAATTAAGGGCCGCCAAGCTCTGAAACATTTGCTTCGAGAGCCATGGGATGAGGCTTATTCACAACCCGCGTTCCCCAAATCGTTGGAAGATCTCAAATTAGCGACCCGGCCTAAGACTCAAATTACTTACACTCAGGGTAGGTGACGGTCTTGGACTCGTTGTGCGCAAAAGACCGTCACCCATCCCAAGTGTCAGTTTGGGGAACGCGGGTTGTGAATAAAGCCTCATCTCATGGCTCTCGAAGCAAATCCTTGCAGATTTGGCGGCCCTTAATTCCTTCTCGGTCTATAAGCGGCTCGAATGAAGAAGACGAATGGGTAGCAGAGGTATCGTCCGTGATCTACGTGGAGTTTCGAGGCGATCGAAGCCTTGGGAACGAATTTATGGCCTTTCGGTGATCTCGGTTCGGCGGCTTCGTCCAGTCTCCAACCTTGGGAAAGAGATATATATAGAGAGAGGGAAAAGGAGGGGAACCAAAACCACCTCAATCGCTCTTAATCGGCCCAGAAACCGTACCAGAGACAAAGAAACACAAGACTGAAGCAAGGTAAGCTATTTTTTAATTTTAAATCGTAAATGTTTTTTGAATTTTGAGAAAAACCATTTTCCCCATACAAATCCTCATATTTCTACTCTTGCGTAATAATATAGTTCAGTACAGATACTCATATATCGAGCTTCGGCCACCTGTCCTGTAATTTATTGGTAAGGCGTTCCTTCTTTAACCCGGTCATCCATGTTACATTCAAGTGTATATTACTTGACGTGGTCTAAGAGGTTTATACGAGACTCGTTACCAGGATTCCGGATTGTCTTTTCCATGTGCTCTTACGCCATGTTTGTCCTTCGTCTGTAGTTCGGTCTTGTACATCGCTATAGTTCAATCAAGTTCTTGTATTAAAGAAATCGAAAACTACAACAATCCCAAACTCGTGTACTCCACGTGGTTGACCTTTTTGTATTTTGTGGTATTCTTGCTTCATTCCTCGTCTGAATTTCCTTGTCGGTTACAGTAATGATCCCTCGCCCGGAATCTACTTTATCTGTAAACAGGTCGGTTAAAAGATCCTCGGTGCGAAAATTGAAATAATCAACTGCTTGCTCGTTGTCTGCACTCGCAAATCAAGATTCAATATTGTTTTCCGAAAGCGCAATTGCAGTACCGCCACTAAAACTGCTTTGAGTAATAAACATTTCCGACGGGGAATATCTCGACATTGCTAGGCTGTTTCTAGCATTCACTACGAACAACTAATTCGAGGTGCGATTTTCAAAAATTAACGTAGTTGAAAAGCCGTGGAATGTTGAAAACAAAAGATAGGCGAACGGTAGAGGCATTTTTCTTCAGTGCATTTTTGCATTTTTTGGTTATCAGGCCGATAACCCTTACTTATTTATCACACCCCACTGTAACAGAACCAGTGATACCCGACCCAGAGCAAATATCATTTGCTTGAAAAAAGCAAGACAGCGGGGTGACACAAAGTTTGCCGATCCGGTGACGTTTTTTCCGAAAACGCGGTGAGAATATAGGTGCCACTGAGTCAGATGAATGGGGAATGGGGAATGGGAAATTGAAGAATGGGAAATTGAAATGGGAAAATCGAAAATGGGAAAAAAATAAAAAAATAGCCAATTGGATTGTAAAGAATAATTGTTCTTAATATGGAATAATTTTTCTCAGCGGTGATTCCCCAAGCTTTTAAAGCGTTTTGCGCCAAAATTAAAAGAGGAGTTCGCGATGATAACTCGAAACTTTGTTTCTAGCAAAAACTAAAATGACATGCGTACTAAATGTGGACTCCTCTGTTGTTCGGAGTTAGCAGTGATGGACTTTATTCAGAAAATTCAAGAAGTCCTTTGAAAGATCACTAAACTGAATGAAACCGGCAAGTGCAGTGATGACGCACTAAGGTGCAACGAAATGGACGTGAAATACCTTTAATTAAGCTTTGTGATGACGCACTAAGGTGCAACGAAATGGACGTGAAATACCTTTAATTAAGCTTTGAGACTCTTATTTTCTTTAAGTATATTTATAAATAAACATGAAATAACTCTTTTTTAATTTAATGTCAACGTTTTAGCGTTGCCACTACTTAACCGATTTATTCTATCGCTTACTCAACTTGTCGTGTCTTTTCCCGCGTTTTTCTTAATTATGATAATTTATTTTCGCTCCGGCTCGAGATTATCGATGCGAAGCTTGTGTTCATGATATTATGGCGTATGAGTCACGCTTCTGGTTTACTTGTACAAAACATCAGAGCATAACAGTACACGCTGAAAGATGAGATTAATCCTATTCGGTTTTGTTCGTACCGAACGTTCTTGTTTGATGTGTGGTGCAAGATAAACAGTGACAGTCGGCTACGAAATTTTAAGCCTTGTTAGCTGGAAATTCGTTTCGCCGCCACGTGTCTGATGTTTTTCCCGAGGATAATCCGCCTCACAACTATACAACGGAAAATAACAACTCTATAACTAGTTAACGAGCCGATAGAAATTGGTCTTAACATGATTTTTTTCTTGGAGGAGAAAACTGGCAAAACAAACCGTAATTAATCTGTTTTTACCTCTGCAAAACGGGAAATTTTTCCACCAAAATGAAATTTTTGTGGGTAATAGGACACTCAAACAAAATATCCCGGTTTTTAATGACATCGGAAATCTACTTATCATAGCGAATAATTTTGGCGCAAAACGCTTTAAAAGCTTGGGTAATCGCCGCTGAGAAAAATTATTCCATATTCACAACAATTATTCTTTACAATCCAATTGGCTATCTTTTATTTTTTCCCATTTTCGATTTTCCCATTTCAATTTCCCATTTTTCAATTTCCCAGTTCCCATTCCCCATTCCCCATACTCCATTCTCCATTCCCCATTCCCTGTTTTAGTAACATCCCACTGAGTCTGTTACAGAGGGGTGTTTATCGCTTTCTCAAACATATTAATAATTCATTAGCTAAAAACAAAAAGAAATCTCTACCGTGAAGGAAGTTTGGATATGTGATCAACTTAATTAGCATAAAATTTCGGCAACCTTAAACTGAAGGTTCATGCTCCATCCAAACAGTTCGAATTCGGTTAAAAAACTCGGGCTTCGGCCGCCTCGTTTTTTAACTCGCTTCACGCTCGGTGTTTGGATATCTGATGAAACACTCTTTTTCGTGTTTGATATACGCAAAACAAATAGAGTCCATGTTGCCTGCCGAAGTTTTCCCTAAGAGGCGCATTTGTTTGTTTGTTTTGTTTTGTCTTGTTTTGTACTGATCGAGTTCAGGCAAGATCAAGGCGATCAAGGCAATACTACACAAAAACTAGTAAAGACTGTTTCTGGTAGGTTTCATTATTTGCAGGGTTCAATCGGAGTGAGAGTGTAGTGCATAGAATTTTGACCTGTTTTAAACCTCGTGAGCATACAAGCACGGTTTCTTTACAGCCAATAATTAGTCCGGGGGATATCCACTTTTGGATATCTGATGACGTCACTGAAAATGGCCTCTGGGTTCCACAAAGAAGAATCAATATTCACATCGTTTTTGCGGCCCTGACGTTTTAGCTCCTTGTATCTATCCCATGAGTCTAAGCGTGATGGTAAAGTGCCAAGGGAGGAACGTGTGGAAAGAAACAACAATGGCGTCGTTCGCTTTAGAGCTGCGAAATAGGATGTTACTAAAACGTGGAATGGGGAATGGGGAATGGGGAATGGGAAATTGAAAAATGGGAAATTGAAATGGGAAAATCCAAAATGGGAAAAAAATAAAAAATGGCCAATTGGATTGTAAAGAATAATTGTTATGAATATGGAATAATTTTTCTCAGCGGCGATTACCCAAGCTTTGAAAGCGTTTTGCGCCAAAATTAAAAGCCTGGGAATTCGCGATGATATGTAGATTTCCGATGTCATTAAAAACCCGGTTATTCTGTTTGAGTGTTCTATTACCCGCAAAAAATTCATTTTGGTGGAAAAATTTCCCATTTTGCAGAGGTAAAAACAGATTAATTACGGTTTGTTTTGCCACTTTTCTTCTCCAAGAAATAAATCATATTAAGACCAATTTCTATCGGCTCATTAACTAGTTATAGAGTTGTTATTTTCCGTTGTAGGTAGTTGAGTA
>BLFK01000492.1:166835-174335 GCA_014634185.1 Astreopora myriophthalma
ATTTCTCAATCCCTTGAAGAATTTGATCCATCTTGCCTGAAATATTTTTGGAGATGACTTGACTCCATAGGTCAATTTTAGGTAGGAATAAAGGCCTTTGTGAGTAGAAATTGTCAAATATTCCTGACTTTCCTTCTCAACATTCAACTGGGCATAAGCATGTGATAGATCAAGCTTACTAAATACCTTGGAGCCAACCAGTGCAGTATACAAATCCTGAGTTGTGGGTAAAACATTTTGCTCGTCTTCAACAGACTGATTGATAGTTGACTTGTAGTCCCCGCCAATCCTAACAGTGTTATCAGCTTTTGGCACTACCACGATTGCGCTAGCCCAACACGACCTGTCGGTTTTCTTTATGACCCCATGCTTTTCGAGTTTTTCCAACTCCCTTTCAACTTGCTGTTTTAATGCATATGGAACTCTATGCGCTTTCACAAATACAGGTTTTGCGTCGCCTTTCATGGTAATGTGGGCTTCAAGGTACGGTGGCCCACATCTGCAAAACACAACAACTAATTCTCTAAACACGAATCGAAGTTCCCTGAACACAACAACAAATTTGTTAAACACAAAACGCAATTATCTAAACACAACGCCAAATTCGCTAAACACGAATCAAAATCCACTAAACACAACAACGAATTCGCTAAACACGAATCAGAATCCACTAAACACAACGACAATTTCACTAAATACAAATCGAAATCCTCTGAACACAATAACAAATTCAACAAACACAACTCAAAATCCACTAAACACAACAATTAATTCGCTAAACACGAATCAAAATCTACTAAACACAACAACACAAATCGAAATAGGCCATTTCCGAATTCCCTTCAGCCTCTTTTTCAAAGCGAGTCTAAGTGCGAAGTCTTTCTTATGAAAATGAGTTTTCATTCATATGCAAAGTGAATTAATTACCATCACAAAAATTTTGCACTTAGACTCTCTTCGAAGAAGAGGCTGACGCGAACTCGGAAGTGGCCTATTCAAACGTGACGTAATTTATGTCACTTACTCAAAGGACAAACCCGTCATTCTTTAACCGCTGACACAAGCAGACGAAATTCAATGTCACGCTCTGTGACGCTCTGTCACGTTCGCTACAGTTTGCCGAGTTCACCTAGTTCACCTGGCCCCAGTTGTTCGAAAGGTGGATAACACTATCCACCAGATAAGTACTAGCAAATCCAATTGACTTATCCAGAGGATAGCGATTTATCCAGTGGATAGCCATATCCACCCTTCGAACAACTGGGGCCTAGACTTTTCGGATTCCCACCGTCGAACCATTATTTACCACTTAAAAGACCTAACATTGGTTGTTAGGGAATGGAAGGATGGCTTAAGTGCTTGCATTGGGCCAAAGAGCTTGAGGTTACGTTTGCGTTTTGCTTGGAATGTGGATCAGCTGTCGATAAAGGGGAGATCCTAATACGACATTATTTTCATCGTGGATTTAGTTACTCGGTCATTCTGCTATTCTTGAAGAAGTATCACGCAATGGAATTATCTATGCGAACTCTTCACAACAGACTTCGAGATTATGGCTGAAGACGACGGAATAAAATTAGTCACAGCGGCGAAATTTAACAGGCCATCCACTGAGAAGTAGATAGGACGGGTTGTATGAGGGGTTATGGTGCTGTGTGGCACTCCCTTCAGTTGGATTACAGCATTCAAGCACCAAGAAGCAAAGTGGAGAGTATTTTACGCAGGGTAGAACCCGAAGGAACAGCTTTGCGGGGGCTATTCCATTCACTATCCACACTCCCACCATGGATCACGGTTTCCAAGGGGGGTCACCAAAGTCATTTCTGAGGGGGTAAGCCAGTCGGTACCCTCTGATCTTCTTTCTTCTTTTTCTAGGGGGTTAAATTCTTAGGGATCTCATCCATTTGGGGGAGGGGGGGATATTAAATGGAATCGCCCCAGAGGCCTCGTGCACTGAGGAGAAGGATGTACACTAACCCGTACCCTGGTCCGAATTTTGCCTGGCATGTGGATGGGTACGATAAACTAAATCCACAATGAAAATATAATGTCGTATTAGGACTTCCTCTTTATCAACAGCTGATCCATGTTTGAGGCAAAAGGCAAACGTAATCTCAAGCTCTTTGGCCCAATGCAAGCACTTGAGCCATCCTTCCGTTCCCTAACAACCAAGGTTAGGTCTTTTAAGTTGTGACTAGTGGTTCGACGGTGGGAATCCGAAAAGTCTAGGCCCCAGTTGTTCGAAGGGTGGATAGCGCTATCCACTGGATAAATCGCTATCCTCTGGATAAGTCAACTGGATTTGCTAGTACTTATCCGGTGGATAGCGTTATCCACCTTTCGAACAACTGGCAGGTGAACACGGCGAACTGTAGCGAACGTGACAGAGTGTCACAGAGCGTGACATTGAATTCGTCTGCTTGTGTCAGCGGTTAAAGAATGACGGGTTTGTCCTTTGAGTAAGTGACATAAATTACGTCACGTTTGAATTTCGATGTTGTGTTTAGCGTGTTTAGCAGATTTTGATTCGGGTTTAGCGAATTCATTGTTGTGTTTAGTGGATTTTGAGTTGTGTTTGTTGAATTTGTTATTGTGTTCAGAGGATTTCGATTTGTATTTAGTGAAATTGTCGTTTTGTTTAGTGGATTTCGATTCGTGTTTAGCGAATTTGTTGTTGTGTTTAGTAGTTTTTGATTCGTGTTTAGCGAATTCGCTGTTGTGTTTAGTGGATTTTGAGTTGTGTTTATCGAATTTGTTATTGTGTTCAGAGGATTTCGATTTGTATTTAGTGTAATTGTCGTTGTGTTTAGTGGATTTTGATTCGTGTTTAGCGAATTCGTTGTTGTGTTTAGTGGATTTTGATTCGTGTTTAGCGAATTTGGCGTTGTGTTTAGATAATTGCGTTTTGTGTTTAACAAATTTGTTGTTGTGTTCAGGGAACTTCGATTTGTGTTTAGAGAATTAGTTGTTGTGTTTTGCAGATGTGGGCCACCGTATCAAGGCCCTTCATACCTTCATAACTCTCAGTAAACAATTCACTATGTTTAGACAGCAAATTATTCAATTGACTGTCAGAACTCGCTGGGTCTCCCTTATGAATACAAAATATCTCACCCCACTCTAACTTAATGTGCGGCAGCCAGTTTTTACCAAGTAAGGTAGGTTTTGCATCATAATCAGCTACAAGAATTGGTAGGTGGTATTGTTTACCCTTATACACCATGCTACACTGCATTTCGCCCAACACATCAAGTACTTCACCTGTGTATGTCTTCAGTGTTAATTTTGAGGCAGACAGAGGCTTATCTGCAAACTTCTCCAAGTATTCACTTTTGCTCACTATCGAGAAATCTGCCGCTGTGTCTAACTTCATCGTACATGGTATGTCATTGATTTCCATGTTCACAGTGTACCCGTTGCAGTTGGGCGTGTTTTGGTCAAGCGAATATAGAGAATAAAGTCCTAATTCATCATCATTCTGACACTCATCATTGCCTGATTCTGAAGCCCGTACATGTACACTATGAACTTTGCCTTTTTTTCTTTCATCCTTACTGCGACAAACAGAAGCCAAATGCCCAATTTTGGAGCATTTGTAGCATTTTGCTGACTTAAATTTACAAGACTGACCTGAATGACCACCCCCACACCTAGGACATGATAATCGTTCAGTGTTCTTACTTCCTTGTTCCGTCAGCTTGTTTACTTGAATGGTTTCACTGCTTGAAGGATGAAATTCCTGGGTATTATTGTCCGCCATCTCCATAGTCTTGGCAATGCTGCAAGCCTTTTCGAACGTTAGGTCTTCTGTGTTCTATTAATAGTTTGTTTTGTATCTTCGGATTGTTCAGTCTACATACGAATCGGTCTCGTAACGCCCGATTCAAGTATTCACCATAATTACAGTGAACCGCCCGTCTCTTTAAGGCTAACACATAATCACTAACTGACTCTTCAGATTTCTGATTTCGGGTACCAAAGTGGAAACTCTGTGCAATTTCAAGCGGTTTCGGGTTGTAATGCTTCTCCAATACCCGAACAATCTTAGTAAATGACGTGTCCTTCGGTTTTGCGGGCGCCAACAAATTACTGAGGGTTGATTACACATCCGGTCCTACTCCCGTCAGGAAAATCGCACGTTTCCTATTTGCTACCATTGGTTGGCAGCAGCACTTCCTTCTCCCGTTGTCTCCACAATATTGTTGGCTGTGAAAAACATTTCCACGCTGTCGACATAAGCACTGAACGTTTCACGTGCAACGTTGAACTCGCCAACACGACCAAATAGTCCACTCACGTTAGTGCTGGTCATCCTGTACGCCACAACACATACAGTGTTGTCCCAAAACCTTGCACTATCGAATGAGGTGAAAGAACATCCCATCCTCGTCGCCAAAATGTAATATTTATAGATTATTTTTGGTTCGATATAAACCTGACACGAATCACATGGTAGCTCCAACAACACTTTATTTTTTTACAAAGCACTCTGGGTACTGACAGGGTACACAACATATTACAAGTATCATACATCGCAATGCCCCTTATAACATCGTGAAACACATTGTTAATATGCATTCACTTTTTCCAGTGGAGATTGGCGCTATTACTAAGCTAACAAGGGGTACATTACCTGTTGTACCTAATAACTTTAATTTGCAGTACACGCATGTACGCATCGCATACCTATTTATCTATTTATTTCAGTATTTATTTATTTATTTTTTGCATGGGGCTAAACGAGGTCCTTTCTCCCGTAAGGGACTGTGCAATAATTATCTGGAGGGGGGAGGGGGGTTCTAAAATTAGCAAAGAAGGCCTTAAAATAAAGTTGCACCCCCCTGAATTAAAGTTAAAATAACTTCTTGTCCACCCCCGTCTAGAGAGGAGATCCTCCCTACATCCCTCTTTACCTTTACACTACTTCTGGTATGTCTGCATCATCAATAAATAATAATATTATAATATATATTAATATTGTTGAGATAAACTGTTCATTTTTAGTACAAGGTTTTGAAGCTATTAATATTAATATTTCTTAAAAGTTAGCTGCGTCCCTGACACAGACACCAAAGCTACAAAGAACTTTTAAATATAGAGTAATTTTGCCCATTCTTTCTCTTCCTTAGGATGCATGCTTGCAAAACTCTTGCGAGAACAACGCATCTTGTCAAACCGGTTTCACAGACAAGGGATATCGCTGTTTGTGCACTGGTGAATTCAAGGGTCCTTACTGTAACGAAGGTAAGGAATGGAATTTTTCCCCTAAAGTATCAAGCGAAAGGTATGAGACATTGTTAGCCCCACTTCCTGTCTAAGTTGAAAGATCCATCAGCTGTCCTATCATTTCAGATTCCTGTTATCCTTGATTTCTTATAGCGGATAGCCTACGCTTTTAGAATTTCACTGCATTTTGCCGCAGAGATTGAACGTGTTGGTTGGTATACAACACACTTCAGACCGGAAAAGCCTCAGAAAATGTGCTTACTTATTTAAGGCGTCTCGAACCAGTTCCAACACTTTCAAGAGACTTTCTTATATATTATAAGGATTAAAACTACAGCACTGTATCGCGTAACAGCAATGTTATGGTACTATTTGAAACATCAATTATTGCTGAACAAGTTGGGGTCATTTTTTGTGCCGTAATACGTTACCATATCAATAGGAAAGCGCTGAAAAAAAAAACATAAAAAGCCTAAAATTTAGAGTGTTTTTGCAGCGCTTTCCTGTTGCCACGGTAACGTATTAGGTCAAAGTGATGACCGCATCTTCTTTAGCATAATCTATGTTTCAACCATTTTATGTCAACGCTTTTAATAAGAAAGTCTCTTGGAAGTGTTAAAATGCCTTGGTAGAGACCAAATTCCGATCAAGGAAACTACTCTAAAGATTTACTACGTTCTTAGTTGTCAGAATAAAGGCGGTTGATGTCAAGTCTTAGTCTGTGCATAAAAGAACGAGTTTCTACGCCTGTACGCCAAGTACAATATTACGTTCTGTTACTTCTATAGCAAGTGCCAAGCACTCACTTGTTTATATCAGATGTTAACAGCCGCAATTTACAATAGTTTAAGTACGATTAAACATTCCCTCGAATATTTTATCTTGTCTGTTTCCTGGGTCCAATTTCTACGCAAATATTTACAGTTTGTGCCTGCGTTACTTTTGACAGCATATCCTTCGTGCAAACAAATTTTTGACCAACTCAAGTAAGTTCTCTAAAAAATGGTAGTAAGTAGTTCTAAAGGCCTGTGTCATGATAATGCGCTAATCTATCTACATTTGTTTTTCATCGGAACAAGGTGGCTGCGAAGCAAAATCGTCTTCGTGTTGCTCCTCTCGGAGATATAAAATTTCTCGACAGTGAATACCTCTACCTACAAACATGCTACTCAAAACTTCAACAAATGACCAAATAGCTCTCACAAGCCTCATTAGGTCGATGGAAGAGGATTTCCCTTATTGAGAAAAGACTTCGCAAGAAAGGTCTACCGGATCAGTAATCAAATCACGGCACATGCGCACGATAACGAAGCAGGCCCTTTAAGGACCAAAATCATCAGTTTTCTCTGAAAGAGTCGGTTGAGCTTGATTTCTCTTACTAGACTTGATGTCAAGACTACCCAGTTGAAGAACACCTTTTTCCAATGTCTTATTAATTAAGCCAAAATATCCTTGAAATTTCTGCCAGCTGATTCCCATTTCAATGTCATCTCTTTTACTAGCTTCTTGTAGTCTACGTTTAATTAACAGTTCTCTGTTATGAGAAATTTCCTATACTGTCCACTCTTTCGTTTTCGTTCTTTTATCTCCCTAAAGTTGTCTTGCACAAGAGTCAATTTATTTTTCAACCGTTAAGCATATAACAATAACAAAACAAAGTGTTCTTGTAATCCGTAAGGGATCAATTGCTTCTAGTATATAAATATTGCACATCTCAATTCAATTACTGTCCGTCAGGACAACTGCTACTCTTTCTCCTGCCAGTTTCACAGATTCGGTTAGAATTGTTGGTTGTTAACTAATCCCCGTTTCTTTGGCTATGCTCTATGCAGCTTTGCACTTTACTGGCTTGCATGTATTAGGGTAACGAAGCAATTCTTCTCCTTCTGAACTCTGACTTTGAAAGTAGTCAGAGACGAGTTTGGGCGTGCTGCGCTCCGCTCATGAAAACCGTATAAATTATATATCCATTGCAGTTATGGTTTATTTGCTTTAGGGCTCGAGAAAACAGAGCATACCTACTAGAGCTCCCCGGCTATGGGCGGATTCCTGTGTACTGTCATATGACAACTGACCATGGTCTTGGAGCATGTGGAAATGGAGGATGGACTTTGGTTATGAAAATTAATGGCAGTAAGGTATCACAATGTTAACCATCTTTTTGGGAGCAGGGCTGGTGCAGTGGCAATAGTAGGGACTTTAAAATCTACAACGGCGACGTCCTTGAAAACGGCCTTTAAAATTGCAGCCTTACGTTTTACAAAGCTTTTCTTG
>BLFK01000492.1:211517-214017 GCA_014634185.1 Astreopora myriophthalma
CACTCTAAGTAAACTGTCATCTGCTCGAAATTAAAGCTTAATATTTCGCCAGCTGGGTCTTAAGCAAATACAATTTTGAAATTTGAATAAAAAAAGAAGTGATTTTTTTTTTCTTATCGCAGTAGAACGTAAAAGTTCTGTTCTCTGGGAATGATAAACTTTTTTCGTTTTCAGAGGGCTGCCGGCAACTAGAATTTAAACCCACACACACATTTGACGGAAAACGCTTGGAAAATCACCTGATTCGTACGGATGACGTCATTGACGGTGATTTTTGTGAAACTCTTTGCTACATGGAACCCAACTGCGTTAGTTACAACATGAAAAAGGTGGCGAGCAGCGATGGGAAATACAAATGTGAGCTGAATAACGCAACTTTCGAGGGACAAAAGGCAAAACTGATGGCAAATCCGGAGTATTTGTACCGTGGAGCTGAGGTATAATAATCTTACTAATGTTTTTTTCATTGATTTGACATCTATTTTGCCAGGTCTAGAGCTTTTACCACTGACTCTCCCGCATCTTGTTGCACTCTTCAATCTCTTGCTTCATGTTTCTGAGACGCTTGGTGTACTCCTTCGTGTTTTTTAAGGTAGTTTTAAATCTTCTGCGGCACACGTTGGGAAGAATAGTTATTCACTGTGCCATTATAGCAACACCGATTAACCATTGACCCAAGGCCTTTTACTCCAAGGTCTAAGTGAACGGTCTTTATGAGACCACAACGAAATTTTGCCGTTGACTAAGCCAACGCGGTAAAAAGTTTTAGCAGGAGAAAATAAAGGAGGAAGAGAGGGCATCCCCCCTACTTGCCCTTTTCCATAGGTAATATGTCTCAAGCTATTTTTAGATCGATTCCCGCGCTGCACAGATCCCAAGGGGATTACGCAACAGCCAATCATATGGCGGGAATGTGTTCGCGTGGGTAGCCCACTCTCAGAGAACACATTCCCGCCATACGATTGGCTGTTGGGTAATCGCCTTGGGATCTGATATAATGTTAGTGTCATCGGCAAAGAGAAAGAATTTTAAGTTACTGGAGCAATTATTAATATTATTAGCATAAAGTAGAAATAGCAAGGGTCGTAATACAGAACCTTACGGCACACCGCAAGTGCACTTAGACTTAGCAGAAATCGAAGAATCAATCGAAGTGGTTTGAGTATGATCAGACAAATAAGATTTGAACCATTCATTAATTACTCCCCTAAAACTATAGTAATTAAGCTTATCGAGTAGAATTTTATGATGTACAGTGTCAAAGGCTTTCTTAAGATCGATAAAAATACCACAGATAAACAAGCGTTGTTCCATGTTTCTCTGGAATGCTTCGACAATATCTATAATAGCATGTTGAGTAGAATGACCCTGGCGAAAGCCATACCGTGAAGAATATAAGATAGAATGAAGACTGATAAAGCTAATCATTCGATTATAAATAAGTTTCTCAAAGATTTTGTTAAAATTTGAGAGTAAGGAGATAGGCCTATAATTTGAGGCATTAGTCTCATCATCACTTTTAAAAATCGCAATTATTTTACCTATTTTGAGCTTAGAGGGGTAAGCTTCTAAAGAAATAGATATGTTGGAGATCTCGGCTAAAATAGGGGAGATGATATTACTCGCACACTTTAAAAGCTGCGTAGGACATGAATAAAGACCATGCGATTTATTATTTGAGAGAGACATAATTTCGACTTTAACCTCACCTGGTGAGACGGGCTGAAAAAAGAAAGAAGAATTAGGTGATTTGGATTTAGATAGTCCATATAATTACTTCGAAGGGATAATTTCAACGCTAATTTATTGCTAATAGTAGCGAAATGTTCGTTTAAGATATTAGGTATCTGTAAAGGATTGTGTGTGACCCGGTTGCAATCACTTGGGTCTTTTAGAGCCGATACAGTGTTAAATTTCCTTTTACGGTTTGTTAATAATTCGTTTATTACTTTCCAGGCTTTCTTCATGTTGTTTAAGTTCACCTGGAAATAGTTAAAATAACATTTTTGTTTGCTACGACGTATGAGGTAGTTAATCTATTTCTGTAATAGGTGTATTTAACAGATTCTCTCATTGTTTACAGTTTGTTTTTTACCTTAATAGAGGTTCTAATTCCCCTAGTAATCCATGGTCTGGCAAGTTTGTTAATAGTTCGTTTAGAATGGTTTTTAACTGGGGTATGTTTATTAACAATATTATTAATACTTTAAAACAACAGTATAAAATAAGTCATCGATATTGTTAGATTTCGTTGATATTGTATGGACCCAATCAATTGATGAAAGATCATAGTTGAAACTTTCCGTTGAGAACCTTGAAAAATCACGTTTGCTAATTTTTTTGTTTGTAGGGACTTATCCTTTACCGATGTCAGAACGCAAAATTGCGAGAAATGGTCAGAAACATCAGTAATATTTCCGCTCTGTAAGACATGCTCCGGGTTGTCAACAAAAATATTGTCAATTAGCGTTTCAGATGTTCCATAAACACGAGTTGGCTT
>BLFK01000492.1:219017-266368 GCA_014634185.1 Astreopora myriophthalma
AACAATGACCTGTGACCTGTGACCTGCAAAAGAAACCTGCCGATCTCTTCAAGGCTAACACATAATCACTAACTGACTCTTCAGATTTCTGGTTTCGGGTACCAAAGTGGAAACTCTGTGCAATTTCAAGCGGTTTCGGGTTGTAATGCTTCTCCAATACCCGAACAATCTCAGTAAATGACGTGTCCTTCGGTTTCGCGGGCGCCAACAAATTACTGAGGGTTGAGTACACCTCCGGTCCTACTTCCGTCAGGAAAATCGCACGTTTGCTATTTGCTACCACTTGGTTGGCAGCAGCACTTCCTTCTCCCGTTGTCTCCACAATATTGTTGGCTGTGAAAAACATTTCCACCCTCTCGACATAAGCACTGAACGTTTCACGTGCAACGTTGAACTCGCCAACACGACCAAATAGTCCACTCGCGTTAGTGCGGGTCATCCTGTACGCCACAACACACACAGTGTTGTCCCAAAACCTTGCACTATCGAATGAGGTGAAAGAACATCCCATCCTCGTCGCCAAAATGTAATATTTATAGATAATTTTTGGTTCGATATAAACCTGACACGAATCACATGGTAGCTCCAACAACACTTTATTTTTTTACAAAGCACTCTGGGTACTGACAGGGTTCACAACATATCACAAGTATCATACATCGCAATGCCCCTTATAACATCGTGAAACACATTGTTAATATGCATTCACTTTTTCCAGTGGAGATTGGCGCTATTACTAAGCTAACAAGGGGTACATTACCTGTTGTACCCAACAACTTTAATTTGCAGTACACGCATGTACGCATCGCATACCTATTTATCTATTTATTTCAGTATTGATTTATTTTTTGCATGGGGCTAAACGAGGTCCTTTCTCCCGTAAACGAAAACATGATCTTATGTAACGATTATTTCTTCTATCTTTGTCTGCATTGCTGATTCGTTTTGTTTTGTTTATTAGGTGTTGCTGTTGTTGTTGTTGTTTCAAAAACTGGCTTTTCTCCATGTAGGCACGTGCGTACCAGCGTACATGCAGTTAGCTGCGTCCCTGACAGAGGCACCAAAGCTACAAAGAACGTTTAAATATAAAGCAATTTTGCCCATTCTTTCTCTCCCTTAGAATGCATGCTTGCAAAACTCTTGCGAGAACAACGCATCTTGTCAAACCGGTTTCACAGACAAGGGATATCGCTGTTTGTGCACTGGTGAATTCAAGGGTCCTTACTGTAACGAAGGTAAGGAATTGAATTTTTTCCCCAAAGTATCAAGCGAAAGGTATGAGACATTGTTAGTCCCACTTCCTGTCTAAGTTAAAACATCCATCGGCTGTCCTATCATTTCAGGTTCCTGTTATCCTTGATTTCTTATAGCGGACAGAATACGCTTTTAGAATTTCACTGCATTTTGCCGCAGAGATTGAACGTGTTGGTATACAACACACTTCAGACCGGAAAAGCCTCAGAAAATGTGCTTACTTATTTCCAACACTTTCAAGAGACTTTCTTATATATTATAAGGATTAAAACTACAGCACTGTATCACGTAACAGCAATGTTATGGTACTATTTGAAACATCAATTATTGCTGAACAAGTTGCGGCCATTTTTTTGTGCCGTAGTACGTTACCATATCAATAGGAAAGCGCTGGAAAAAAACATATAAAGCCTAAAATTTAGAGTTGTTTTGCAGCGCTTTCCTGTTGCCACGGTAACGTATTAAGTCACAGTGATGACCGCATCTTCTTTAGCATAAACTATGTTTCAACCATTTTATGTCAACCCTTTTAATAATAAAGTCTCTTGGAAGTGTTAAAATGCCTTCGTAGAGACCAAATTCCGATCAAGGAAACTACTCTAAAGATTTATTACGTTCTTAGTTGTCATCAGAATAAAGGCGGCTTGATGTCAAGTCTTAGTCTGTGCATAAGACAACGAGTTTCTACGCCTGTACGCCAAGTACAATATTACGTTCTATTACTTCTATAGCAAGTGCCAAGCACTCACTTGTTTATATCAGATGTTAACAGCCGCAATTTACAATACTTTAAGTACGATTAAACATTCCCTCGAATATTTTATCTTGTCTGTTTCCTTGGTCCAATTTCTACGCAAATATTTACAGTTTGTGTCTGCGTTACTTTTGACAGCATATCCTTCGTGCAAACAAATTTTTGACCAACTCAAGTAAGTTCTCTACCAAATGGTAGTAAGTAGTTCTAAAGGCCTGTGTCATGATAATGCGCTAATCTTTCTATATTTGTTTTTCATCGGAACAAGGTGGCTGCGAAGCAAAATCGTCTTCGTGTTGCTGCTCTCGGAGATATAAAATTTCTCGACCATGAATACCTCTACCTACAAACATGCTACTCAAAACTTCAACAAATGACCAAATTGTTCTTCAGTACCGTCATTATAGCTCTCACAAGCCTCATTAGGTCGATGGAAGAGGATTTCCCTTATCGAGAAAAGACTTCGCAAGAAAGGTCTACCGGATCAGTAATCAAATCACGGCACATGCGCACTATAACGAAGCAGGCCCTTTAAGGACCAAAATCATCAGTTTTCTCTGAAAGAGTCGGTTGAGCTTGATTTCTCTTACTAGACTTGATGTCAAGACTACCCAGTTGAAGAACACCTTTTTCCAACGTCTTATTAATTAAGCCAAAATATCCTTGAAATTTCTGCCAGCTGATTGCCATTTTAATGCCATCTGATCTCTTTTACTATCTTCTTGTAGTCTACGTTTAATTAACTGTTCTCTGTTATGTGAAATTTCCTATACTGTCCACTCTTTCGTTTTCGTTCTTTTATCTCCCTAAAGTTGTCTTGCACAAGAGTCAATTTCTTTTTCAACCGTTAATCATATAACAATAACAAAACAAAGTGTTCTTGTAATCCCTTAAGGGATCAATTGCTTCTAGTATATAAATGTTGCACATCTCAATTCAATTACTGTACGTCAGGACAATTGCTACTCTTTTTCCTGCCAGTTTCACAGATTCGGTTAGAATTGTTGGTTGTTATTTAATCCCCGTTTCTTTGGCTATGCTCTATGCAGCTTTGCACTTTACTGGCATGTATTAGGGTAACGAAGCAATTCTTCTCCTTCTGAACTCTGACTTTGAAAGTAGTCAGAGACGAGTTTGGGCGTGCTGCGTTCCGCTCATGAAAACCGTATAAATTATATATCCATTGCAGTTATGGTTTATTTGCTTTAGGGCTCGAGAAAACAGAGCATACCTACTAGAGCTCCCCGGCTATGGGCGGATTCCTGTGTACTGTCATATGACAACTGACTATGGTCTTGGAGCATGTGGAAATGGAGGATGGACTTTGGTTATGAAAATTAATGGCAGTAAGGTATCACACTGTTAACCATCTTTTTGGGAGCAGGGCTGGTGCAGTGGCAATAGTAGGGACTTTCAAATCTACAACGGCGACGTCCTTGAAAACGGCCTTTAAAATTGCAACCTTACGTTTTACAAAGCTTTCCTTGAATATTCCAGCTTGTTCAACTTCTACAAACTGTCCGAACTATCTAGGAACTGAATTGGGAGGAACGGTGTTCAAACTAAGGAAGGAAAATAAAATCTTGTCGTGTGCTCGCGTTGTCCTTAAAACGTGAGATTTGATCATTTGACGTTGTAGATTAGGAGAGAACGGAAAAGACATGTACCAGTATGTGCTGGAGAGCAGCAACGCACTGACACAAGACAAACAAAGAAAATTATCATTTCAAATGATGAAAGCTTTTTGTTTGTCCAGTTCCAGTGCGTAGCTTGCTCACCAGCACGCCGATTTTGTACCACGTGACTTACTAGCTACAAAGGGCTAATTTAATTGAAGGGCTAATTTAATTGACTTGTAGTGTTCTCGAAAAGAGCACTATTTGATAATATCGACGTACAAGTCTGCGTTTGTGCAGATATTAAACACTAGGGAAACAGTTATTTTGTTTCTCGAGAATCTTAGTGAAGTCGAGGCAAACGTTGGGATTCAAGAAAGGCAAAATTAACCACTAGTTTCCCCAGGGACCAGTCATATTGTGATTTGTTATATACCACAACGAATTCAAAACATTTGAAGATGTGAGATAAAAACTTTGTAGTACGCAGTACATCGCGGTAATTCAGCGTCAAGTTTTAGCATTAGTTGGCTTTAGTCAGTAATTTTTCGTACATTTTGGCGGTTTGTGCTCTTGTGGTTTTTAGAATTTGTCTTTTCCACAAGGCCGGCAATTTCCACAGAAACCGCACCTCACTCCTGACCAGCAAAACGCGAGGGAGTCGCCATTGCAAATCAAAGAATCAATTTGAAAAAATGCGATTGCAGTCAGCTTCAACCACACTCTGTTCGCGTGTAATGGTGGTCAACATTCGCGGGTAATGTTGCACTGTTACCCTCTGACGTCACAGATTGTGACGTGCCATCCATTCAGAGACTTTTGGCAGGAAACGATGTTATTGTTAAATGTCATTTCACCTCGAAGTAACGTTGCGTGATTTTTCAGCTATATAGCAATGATCAGTTGGTTCACTAAACCTGGTCAACGCGTTCCAAAAACCTTGGGGGATATTCCAATGCTAATAGAAATCGGCTAAAACGGCAAACAAGTTTTGACCCCGTAAATACCACCATAGTAGTAATTTATCTTCGAAATATGATTGTAACCGTTTACCAGCAGGTCTTTACGTCATGATAAGCCTTAGGCCATAGACGTAATACACATATATTGCTGTACACGCACAAAATTTGGCTGCTCTGAGGAAGGGCTAGCGCTGAAGGTGGAAGGCTCAAGGCTTAATTGATTAGAGCATATAATTGTTACAACTTGTTTTCTTGGGAAACAAGATAGAGCAGAGAACCTATATTTATTCAATCAGTTTCAAATTCATTACATTGCATATGAACAAGGAATGAATGAATCTGAGGTGGGCTTAGACAGAATACAAGATTTCTTAATATGAGCCCTCTAGATAAATTATATACATCTATAAAGTTAAGAAAACACAAATGTGTATATTAAACAATTAAATTATTAATAGTATACGTGAAAAAATTTCTCGATTCTGATTGTCTAAGAGAAATGCAGTTTTCAGGAAACACGATGCAGAAAAAAGGTAATTCAGTGCAGAAAAAAAGGAAATTCATTGCAAAAAAAAAAGAGCAAAAACTATTTGCGGCTTAAAAAACTTTAAAAGCATTGAAAAACCGGTTGTTTTGACTGAACGCGGGATGATATATTTGCAGGGGTTGAATAAATTATTTTTGCACGTGATTTACCTGCGTTGCTTCTGCGTAATTATATATGATAAGCTATCTCGCAAATTTTTCATGAATATTATTAATAAGTAATCACACGATTTTTCTCGCGCAATTTTGGAATAAATAATTACTGGTAAATGTTTTCAAAGACCACAAATTGCACACGCCCCACGGGCTCATGCAGTTTTGTTAGTCTTTGAAAAAATTTACTCGTGCTTATTTATTCCAAATTGCACCCGAAATCATGTGATTACCTGTACAAATAACTAATACACATAACACAGTGTTGCAATATAGTTAAAATAAATTAAAAATTAAGGATGATTTATCAGTACTGTCAGTTTCCAATATTTTGCATTTGTCATACTTTTCTTTCATATTGACTTAGCAAACTTTTCGCTACTATTCCGAACTCTGGAGTAACAAAGATGATTTTAGCCTCGATGGAGGGAAGACTCTATTTGACGACCAGGAGACAAAGTTACCAACTTACTGGAACACATCTTTCTCGAAGATCTGCCTCGGTATGATTACCGGAAATCTGAAAAATTTCGTCGTCATCTCCAAGGAAGCCAGTTCCCTTCACGCATTGATCGCCGATGGTGAATACCGCGCCACATCATTGGGTCGTAAAACGTGGAAGTCGCTGATCGGTTCAGAAGACTCCTTGCAAGACCACTGTAACAAGGAGGGATTCAACGCTGCATGCAGGCGTTATGATTCTGCGAAGGCAAGAATTGGTATCCTTGGCAACAATGAAGATGAATGCAACTCGTGTGACTCCAGAATTGGGTTTGGTACCGGCACAAACCACGACTCTAACACTTGTGGGAACTACGCTAACTTTTGGCCATACGTGAAGATCAAAGATATTAGAGCTATGGGGTACATCCTAGTACAGTAACAGGCACAAAAGTGATTTTTTTTCTTTTCCGCAGAAATTGTGAGTGTCTACGAAGCAGCGTAAACCTTCAATGAGTTGACTCAAACTAACAAACACTTTTCACATTTCAGACAGCCATAAGGAAATGGAATGTAGCTTAATGATGTATTTGTGTGCTGTAAAAATAAAATCAATAATGCTTGTGACATTGAAACATAACAGCAAAAACGTGTGTTTGTTGTCTTATTAGGCCACCTCGGAGTTCACTTCATTTTTAATACTAGTGTGCGTGCCAAGTCTTTCTTATGAAAGTCAGTTTAATTTTTTACCCATATGCAAAGTAATGCTAATGCTAATGATATAGGACTGATATATCGCATTTTCTATGTGGGATATATTCAAATGGGCTCTACAACACTTTGTGGGGGACTTTGCCAGATTGCCTTATGGCACAGTTCACAATCTTATCTCTAAATAACCAGTCGAATTCACAGGTACCCCCAGAACAGAATAAGTGAGAGTGACAGTCCACCACACCGGGAACACCATGCCCTAATTTTTTCGAACAGTGTGTGGGATTAGGAGTCCATAATCCAAAGCGTGCAACTCCAATACTGGGGCGATGTCAACTTGTTTTCCTGGATTGCGCTATTTGACGTAAACATTAGTTTGGATAAGTAACTGCGCCGGGTGTTTTTAGACCAGAAAAGAACACATGCTTTGAGTTGAATTAACAGCTTGAAAACTACCATGCTCTCTGGATTATTTCTTGAACTTGGATGGCTACCTATCAACCATTTATGTATTGAAAGGCGACTATGTCTGTGAAAAAAATCCTGGATGGATGTGCACCGGATTACTTGATCCAGAAACTCTGTTCTTTCAAATACAATAAGCCATATGATACAAGGTCTCGGCTACCTTATCGCCTTCCTATTCCACGAACCAATAGCATGAAGCGTATGTTCTTTTATAATGCTGTTAAACTCTGGAATGATGTCACCAGTGATAGAGACTTCGTCTGTTTTTCAAGTGCAAAAAATTTCAGGAGAAGTTACTTTGATTTAATAATGTGTAAATTTACGCCTGACACCTTCAGGATTGACAGTTTTTTAGCTCATTTGGTGACATTTTTAGTCTCTAGTTATATAGTATTTAACTACTTCTTAATTAGTATTTTAGCATTTTACATTCTAGTATTTTAGTATTGTAATAGTTTAGTACCTTAATATTTTAGTATTTGAGTAATTTATTAATTTAGTATTTTGTTATTGCTATTTAGTTTAACAGGGCCATAAGGGAGAGTACAGTTTTTCTACTGTAATTATGCATTCTATAAATAAAGTGTTCAAAGTGTTCAAAGATCTGGCGACGAGCCATCCCACGCATCTCAACGATTTCAAAACTTAAAGAAAAACCCTATAAACCCTATAAGGTTCAGTTTTTTTTTTAAATGGAGTCGTATAAGTCAGCGAGAAGAAGACGCTAACAAGAACATACTAGGGTTACTGAAGAAGCTTTCGTTTCGTTTTTGTAGTTTTGTTCTTTAAAGTTTATAAACAAATTGAGGTTAAATATAGTGTCGCTGGAAAACAGGTTTACTGTTCAACCGTCTGGACGAAAAGCGCATTTACATACATAGTAAAACTAATTGCCACAGAACTTTGGCACTCAAAAAGAGGCTGACGTTAACTCCGAAATGGCCTATTACGATGTATTCGCGTTTGTTCACAGCCACGTTGAAACTTGTCCCTCAAACATTGTGTATTCTTAGCGAAGAATGCGGCGAGCATTTCGTGACGTTGCCTGAGAGAAAAAAAGTTTTCCTTCAACTTAGCCTCACACAGGTATTAACTCTGACGGTCATTATTCTGTTATTAAGAGGTAGCTTAAGTGACAGCCGTCTGTCATTATCTTTCACAGATGTAACACTGTCACGAAAGATGGGCGCGGAAAAGGAATTCGCGAGACTTTCGGGTGGGCGTGTTTTTTTAATAGAGAGATTTAGCAACAGGACGGGAACGTCATTTAGGACGGCGCGCGCAACAAAAATACCCAGAAGGGTCTGGGTCGAGAACGGCGTCGTGTTGTGGCCGAGATGTGATTTAGCAAGGCATCCGACGCCGTTTTGTTTGTTCTCGAATGTCTAAATTTGCGAAGACTGATTATGAAGTGCAAGTTTTCAATGCAAATTGATTATGACATGACATGATTATGATTATGACATGACATGATTATGACATGACAAATTGATTATTTCCTTTAGGATTAAAAACGAAATTAAAATTGCACGTACTTTGAACTAAACTTCGGCTGTTTTCCCCCGAAAATCCCATTCAAACAAATACTGATATTAAAATAAAAATAGATTATGACAGCCCACTGCATTTAAGTTGAAGAATGGATTAATTTCTTTAATTATTTAAATCCCATATCTCTCACCCAAAAGCTTACAAAAAAAACACAGTTCAACCGATAAAAGAGTCCGCGTTTGTAAACCAACGCAAACGGGAACTTCCCTTGATGCAAGAAAAAGCCAACTCAAATCATTTTTACACTTCTCAAACTTAGTCGGAACAAGGAAGACCAGCGATTTCAGAGAACAATAAACAAATTCTCAAACATTATTTTAAGCATTGAGGAAAACAATTCTTACCTTTCCTCTTGAAAAACTTGATTAATGCTTGCCGTTCTCTTCGCGACGGGAAAACATTAAAAATGCCGTCGTGAACGTGACGCAACCTCATCCAGAGGACGCCAATAATAAAACCGGAAGTTGGGTCCAGACTACTCCGCGCACCCTCACGTCCTCAACTGACGTTCCCGTCCTGTTGCTAAATCTCTCTAATATCGGGCGTGCCGCGTGCTCAGCAACCTCACGCTTCCTGAACTCGAGCGCCTTCTACACCTGGCTGGGTTTGCCGGGATGAGTTTCAGCCCGGTATTTCATAAAGCGTCTTAGCCCGGCTTCGGATAAATTTAGATTTTGTCGTTTGAAGAAAGATAACAACAACAATAAGAAGTCGAGAGGCGTTTTACTGGTTAAACTATCACAAAATTTCACCACTTAACAAATTAAAGCAGCTTTAATGTTTTTAAATCTAATATAACTTTCATTTAAACTTAAAAAATAAATTAACAACGACAACGACAACGACAATAATTAAAGAAAAAAAAACTACAGATAAGTGGGCCATTTTGCTCTAAAGTGGGGTAAAGTGATCAGAAATCGCTGGCCCGGCTAAGCCCGGTGAACGCCATTAGATGGAAAAATCTTCAGCCAGGTACCCGTTTCTTGACACTTTCCCGTAACGTTTTGGGCCCGAAAAGCCAATTGTAAAATTACTACTACTGGTGATTGGTCGTTTAAAACGTGGTTTCAAGGTAGGAAAAAGAAAAAGAAATGCATGGTTTCATGTTTAGAGGTGTTTTCGGTCTTAAGATACAGATGGTAAAGGGCTAGCGACCAACACAATAACAATGATAACCAACCTATTTTTTTTTAATTTTTTTAATTTTAGTAACACTATACAAAACAGATAGACTTGCACCAGATTACTTTATTACATCTATCCTACTTACAATTTTTCTAACAGAGAAAGGAACGGTTTCCATACAGAATAAAACTTGTTCATTTGACCTTTTGATTGTGAAATGAATTAAGCATACCTATGTAGAGACGCTATCGAACTTTCAATAAATTTACCGTAAGATGTACAATTACTAACACAAACAATACAACGTTAACAATGTGATAGCAGCCGCCAAGACGCAAGAGGTTACTCCCCATGGGCCGTCATATTCATATTGGTCAAAAATATAACGCAATCCATAGGCAGAGCCTCTAAACAAAAAAAAATATACATAGTAAATTCTCAACCCAGAGTCTATGAGTATTCCGACCAGCACAAAAATGGATTCTACATGACTTGTTGTAACGTCTTGTATGTTTTCTATAAAGCATTGTGTTGGGCAACTTTGTGGTATGGTGAGGTTAAGGGCCGAATTGTTTTCCTCACTTTCTCCTTTTCAATTTCTTTCAAATTGTTGCATAACCTGAATACAGTAACAGGAACTGCACGCTGTCGACGAAGCGCAGCCGCCTGAGGGTGAACGCAAGATAGTTTTCAATGTTATTCGGGATCACTAGATCCGTCCATCCACCTTCAAGATGACCTGGAAGAGGTGACTTTCGTACCTCCCGAGGTTGTGATATACGACAGGGGTTGCCGCCGCCCTCACGTTTTACTGTGTGGCACGGCAGCAGACGACATGCGCCGCTGCTCGATACTTCCCCTTCGCTTGGTGCTGGTCTTTTTTCGACGTCTTGGCCGAGGGGCTTCTCGCATACGTGACCAATGGTCGTGTTGTTGTATGCCCGGCAGTCATTCGAGGACAGCACCAGCGGATTTTTCTGGGCGATAATCTCTTGGATCTCTTCTCCTCCGCCTGGAGGGCCTGGGGGAAGTGCTCCGCCGCATCAGGCCCTCGGTACTCGATGGGTTTCCCCATCGCACTGAACCACGTAGCAGTAGCTACAAGCCCTCGTGCAACTCGGTGTTGGAGAGTTCGGGGTCGAGCCTGGGGCCCTCGATCTTTCCGGTCAAGACCTCAAAGTCGGCATAGACCACGAAGGGGTGGGCATGTTCTCCCCCTCCTTCGGCATATCGATGCGGAGGGCGCCCGACCCGATTCCCCTGCAGTCGTGATGGCGAGCCTCCACGGAGCACCCGTGCAGGCATCACTCTCAGAAGAATTGCCGCTCGCGGTGCTTGCTCTGGTCGTACAAGAGGCGCGTGAGGTTTCTAAGCGTGGCATAGTGGGACACCGCTCCACCTGCTCGAGCAGATACGCGTTGGACCGGGCAAGGGCAGGAAGGATCGGCTCTACCAGGACCTCTGGCCTGCTCCAGGATGGTGGAGCGGTGAACTCCTCATCACCGTTGGGCTTGGCCTTGGGCTTGGGCTTGGGCTTGAGATAGCCCTCCAGGCTCCACCCGGAGGGATACCTCAAACTTGACCCCCCCCCCCCGAAGCTCCCCTAGCTCCTCGCCCAGCTTTCCATGGACCCCCCCCTCCGAGAACGCCTTTGGATCGGCGGCATATGGGTGCTCTTGGGGGGATCGCGAGCTCCCACCCGCTAAGGTAAACACTGGCTGCCTCTCCGTAGTATTAGCTCTCTGTAGATTTAATTTTCACTTAGGCTAAGAAACTGTGATAACTGTGTGGGAGATGGCGTGGCCCAGGGGTTAGGTCGCTGGGTACGCACGCGAATGCTCCGGGTTCATATTTCGTTTTCGCTACCACCTTGATTTGTCTTCGAAGGTCACGAATTAAAATCTATGCAATAGCTTTATAATATTTAGGCTTAATTTAGGCACTTTAAGATCTGTTCATTTTTGCTCTCAGAGCAGTGTATTGAGTTCCGCCTTGAGTGCAGTTATCAGTCTTAGTTTTGATCAGTTATAGGTTCCAACGTTCAGTGCACTAGTACTTTGTTGTATCAGTATCCAGCTCCGGACAAATGCGTCGTTTTCAAAAACTCTTTCAGATAATCTCTTGTAATATATTTTTAAGTTGTTTATGCATTAAGAAATCGTGCAAACAAATCGAAACAAACCTCTTTGCCTCGAAGACGACTGCAAAACAGCTCTTTTGAAGTCGTCGCCTTCCTCAAGACGACGCGCGAAATGACGTGACATCCGGTAGCGCATGCGTTAAAGTTATTTTTAGTGGCCAGCAGTGGTCGTCCTCAAGGAAGTCGTCGATTCGTAAGCTCTCTAATAAAACTAACATGGCGACTGCCACGAAGTGGCACTGGAGTTGTGCCTCAAAATATTGTAAAAATGATTGGAAACTCCAGAGATATCGTATTACCGTATGAGGAAAGTATAACGGGCTTCTAAGGAAGCAGTTGATCGATATATTGATGTTATTGGCGGTAAAACGAAAGAGGAAGTGAAGTGGACACGCGTTGTGCTTTGCTCGGCTCACTGGAGCAAACAACCTACGATGGTAGAAGTAGATTTGCCAGATGTAAAGAGTTATGCAAAGGAACCACAATCTTGATTATGATCTAATGGTTAGTTTACAATACAGTACAGTACATTTCAAGAAATAAAAATGGCCTCTATCAACAAAATGACACTCGTTTTATATCTTTAACAAGTCCATTAATCCATGACCTAAGAGGGCGAAGCCTTTCAAAGGTTGCAGTGCCTCCTAGAAGTTGCTCTCCTAATGTCTTAAGATAGGAGTGTTCATCATAATGCAACTCAGTAAAAATTGTGTTCTGCAGCATGTGATCTGTAATATCTTTTACTACATTTACAAGTAAGTCATTTCTTTTTACATAGACGAAATGGGAAATGTCTTTCTCTCAGTGTTCTCTGGCAAATAAGACTGGAGAAATGTGATTTCACCATTGGTGCAGGCCATTTGGAAGTTGGTCTGAACTAAGTGAGTCCCTGAAATTTTCTCCAGTGGCATCTCTGAGTTTTCAGCTCTTGTTTCAACTTCAACAGGAAATGCCTTGCCAATGCTATCTTGGCTTGCTCTGTACCGGGGGTCTTGTGGATGCTTAAAGAAGCCACAGCTATAGACTGGGGCACCTAGAATACGAAAAAGTGAAAATTTGACACCAGCCCTCCCTAATTTAATTTATGATCATTTATAATTGGCCCCATACCTGATACTTCTGTAAAGTTATCCAATGCTGCTTTTTCATACATTTGACCCCTTTCAAAGTTTTTTAATTTCTTTGGCCGATAAGTGCCTTCATCCAGCTTGTTGTTGATGCAAAACCAAGCTGCATTAAACTCCTTGTGTCCATTCATACCCAGCAATGTTGGCAACTTGCTAGCAGTAATAACTCCTATCCTGTTTGTAAACCATTCACTTGAACCTTGAACCACATAAACATAGTTACTCCCACCAATGATATCAACCTTTTCATACTTGGGGAGCCTCACTGATATGATTTCATCATTACTTTGAGAAAGTAAACTGAGCAAGTCTTTAGACTTGTCAATGGAAAATGGAGACCGGTTTGCTTTGCTGGCATTCTCTGGAACATCATTAAATTCTGGTTGACAGGGCCCTAACTTTGAGTGCCATATGTCCTGAGCATTACCTTTGTATCTGGGTGCGAGTAATGTCTCATCATAATACACTGAGTGCTTGGCATAATCATGGCCCTGTATGATTTTACAGTGATATGCATTTCTGTATTCGAGACGTTTCAAGTCAGATTCTATTCTGTACTTTGTCAAGCACTTGAAAAAATGATTTAGATATCAATGTTAATACTTTCAGGTTTATCTTGTACCTTGTGACTGATTTCACCTACATCTCTTGTATAAAATCAGTCACTCCTGTAAATAAATAAATAATAATATTAAATAACACATAAGTGATGTAAAATTCAGCTCAATGCCTTTCCCCTACATTGGAGGTTCCCTATTTTTTCATGGTTGTACAGGAGGTTAAATATTTCAAGTTTCAGTTGTTTCTTTCACTTCTGAAACGTTTTTGGCATCTACATTAAACTGTAACAACACAAATTTCAGCATCAACATCAAACGAATAAAAACACTACCCTGCCAGCAAAGGTATCCGAAGGTATTTCCTAATCTTTCTTCCCTTTCGTTTAGCCGGCAAAAGAAACAAAAATAAGCTATTTCGAGCCTCAGCTCAACAAGGGAAGAACGATTATAAAACACTGCAGGGTGCACAAATACGCCAGAAAGGGAAGCACACAAATTACTAAAGGGAGGGAAACACTTCAAACGGAAAAATAGAACTTTGATAATAACGATTATCTCTGCTTATTTTTAACAACCAACCAATGTTTTTACAAATCAACAAGCTCATCAAAAAAAAAAATAAAAAAAAAATAAATAAAATACAGATCTTGCCAAGCGAAAATTAATGAATTAAAAAGAAGTTTCTCTTGTTTTTGTCCGTTTTCGAGACAAAAAAAAGACAATTCGTATTTTTGCAAAGATTGAAAGACTAATATCTTTCATTTCTCTTTCATTTAATTGCTCCCTGGAATGGCCGTAAAGCTTTCAAGAAATATTTTGATAAAGTATCAATAATAATGCTCTAGCACTCTCAGTTTAAAACGCAGTTCGCAACATACCAACTTGGCCTCGCTTGTTTACATAACAAAGCGACCAAAAATCAGCTTTTCTCTCTTCATTTGTTTCAAATTGAATATCGAAACTACAGTTTACACGACTGAAAATATTTTTTATGTCTTTTGAAAGATAAAAGCATCGTCAACAATAAATAAAACTTACCTAAAAAAACTGGTTTCGCGAGGGCGACTTGTTAACAAAAGCTCGTCGTCGACCACTTGGGGAGGACGACTTTTTCTGGCTGTGTGACCGTGACAGACCTAGTGCGCATGCTCAGTATGCGCGCGCGGCCAAAACGGGTCCTGGTCCTGGTTCTCGGTTCTAAAGGTCTCTAATGAAATATAGTACATCGCAGGCTCAGTGGAGAAAGCTGTGGGATAGTAATCACACGATACATCAAGGGCAGTGGTTCGAACTCTGGCGGAAAGGTAAGACTTACGGTAAAAGAATAATTGTAAGTAGGATTTGTACACAGGGGGTGGCAGTAATAGTACTTGGGGTATGGTTAATGTACACATGAATGGAAATTGGAATGAGAATAATCGGAAAAGAAGGAAAAGGTGAAGGATAGGAGGGAAAGATCAATTTACCAGTGATGTTTTGTTTTCATACCCCCCAAAAAGCCATGCCCTTATTTTTAAACCACACCCCCAAAAATAAGAATCCCTTTTCAGACAGTTGACAAATAAGCTGGTTTAAAATTATATTCTTGGTTTGAAAAAAAAAAACAAACAAACTGGTTAGAAAAAAATGAGCTAGTTAAAAAAAATTTGAACCAAGAGCAAAATTAAACCACAACACATACAATTGTACAAAGAGTGAATCAACTGTCTATTCACTATTTTATCTCCTGTTTGGGCGCTCGCCTCGTTTGCCGATCGATATAATCCTTGGGACATCACCCGAGTCACCGTCAAGAACTCACAGTGCTTATGTCAAGAGCTGGAAGTCTGCTATGACAGAGGCGTACTCCTTAGCCGCTGAAAGGTCGCGTATGTCAGCCTCTAAAGGGAAGAATTTCCACGATCGCAAAGCCTAATATTCACACCTGGAACCTGGGGACAGAGTTCTTGTCCGTAATCTTTCAGAGCGTGGAGGACCAGGTAAACTTCGAGCATACTGGGAAGATCAAATTCATGTTGTGGTGGAACGGAAGGGTGACAACCCAATCTATGAGGTGAAACCTGAAGGAGGAGGCCGAAAGAATGGAGTTCTGCACAGGAATTTGCTTCTACCATGTGACTTTCTGCCACTAATGCAAGAGCAGAAGCATCATACGAGTAACAAAGCCCAGAGTAGAAAGGGATATCTCAAATCAAACTCGCAGTGCGCACAAGACTACTACCGATTATGACAGTGACGAAGATGAACTCCTCACTTATTCACCAATGCAATTTGGCTAACGGTGTACTAATGGAGACAGCTTGGACCTCACTGTCTAACAACACAGGATCATCGGGGGTAACAATGGGTTCGGAATTAGTACTAAGTCTGATGAACGGCAAACAGGTCACCATGAAACAACAGAAGTTAAACATCCTGGTTTTCCGGAAAACGATCAAGATACCTCATCTGCGTCAGTTCCGGAGCAGCCGGGATTGGAGAAAGAGTCAGAAATGGAAGAAGAAGCAGCACTAGAGCAGGATCCGGGACCGAGCCGCCGCCAGCCATGCCAGCGTGCTCATCGTCTACCACGAATGCTTACCTATAGCACTCTGGGACAGCCGACCATCTGTTGTGTCCAGACAGCTCTAAATCCTGTACCTAAGTGGCCCTATGCGCCTTTGCAACCACTTTGGATAACACCTGTGTACCAGTATCCGGCACCTCCTGGTTATGGTCCTTTGGCATACCCGTATATGGTGTACGTGTATTGCACCTTGATCTAGATTTATTGACTGTTCATTGATATTTTGTTGACCAGCTATTAAGTACAAATATATATATATATATAGGTAGAATGAAAAATACTGGACGCCAACAAAGAATGCCAGTTGCGAGCAGGATCCAGAGAGGACACACGATGCCTTGACTTCGCGGAGTAATAAATATAGGTTGAATGAAAAATGGAGTTATTTTGTCACCAACTCATTAGTACTTGTAAATTTCCTGCAATTACGTAATCCATCACTTTTTCACATATTTAATATCTTGTAACCGACTTAGTTCCAGCCAAGTATTTTTTAGCTTGTATCGTGAACACTGAAGAAACGTCTGTTCCCAACATGTACCTGTGAGTAGTTTGCTTTTGACTCCATTTTTCATTCAACCTATATATAGATATATAAAAGTAAGCGATTCAGATTATCCGTTGTAGAGTGCTCGACGTAATAATGTACAGAGCGATATATCAGGGTCGTAACGAGGTATATTTTTTCATCGCTGATCCCGTAATTTTACCCAAATTTTGATCCCTGGTTCCAAAAGTGATGAGAATTTTAATCCCTGATCCCGCAACATTTTGTTGATCCAGAACGCCTGATCCTTGATCCAATGAAAAACACCGCTCACCCCGACCCCGGGGGTTGTGATCCCAGATCCCGGGGCTGTGATCCCGGATCCCACCCTTTTTTTGGCCTTTGATCCCTGATCCCATATACCTCGTTACGACCTTGATATATAGTAAACAGATAATCTTAAAACGTTGGTTCTCTACAGGCCTGTTTCGTGAGGCGAACCTCACTCTCCAGGCGTTTATTAAGACTTGAATCACTGCATTTAGATAGATATTGCGTAGCTTATTGACTTCCACGCTGTAGTGCCTTTCCCCTATGTCTGCACGACGATACTAATTCGTTCCTTTTGTTCAGTGTACAGCGATGCGGTTCGCAGATTATGATGTATTTCTCGGTCAGACATAGGTGTAACCTTTGTCTGACCGAGAAATACATCATAATCTGCGAAAATATATATGTGAGATTATATTGAGATTATATCATAATCTGAGAAATACATCATAATCTTCGAAAATATGTGAAAAACCTGCACGACGATACTAATTCGTAAAAGGAACGAATTAGTATCGTCGTGCAGACACAGGGGAAAGGCACTACAGCGTGGAAGTCAATAAGCTACTAAATCTCTACGTAAATGCAGCGATTCCAGTCTTAATAAAACTCCTGAAGAGTGAGGTTCGCCACACGAAACAGGCCTGTAGAGAACCAATGTTTAAAGATTATCTGTTTACTATATATATATATACATTTTTTTTTTAATTTTTTTTAAAATTCTTTTTGCCATTGTGCCTTCGGGATAAGCAAAACAAGTGCTTTAGTCACGGAAAGAAGACTCTGCTACAAGTGTTTCTTAGTGTTGTTGATAAAATTGTTGACTTGGGCCTGATCAACCCAACTACACTGTGTGCGGGAGACATACAGGAGTAAAAGGAGCATACAACAGCAAGTATTAGGAGGGAGGCGCGTACTCCATCGTAGTCTGGGAGCAAATGTCATAAAATAAGGTCCCGTGTGAAGTTCGTGCTGAAAGCAAGCACCTGGTGTAAAAGTGTTCATTAGGTCCTACTAAACATGAAAAGTTTTGGTGCCAGCTTTGCCACTTGCTCAGACGGCTTTTAAGGGGGGGTTAAATTCTGACCCATGAAATCCAGCGTGAAAACGAGGCTAAAACACATAATTCCTCATAACTTCGTAAATGACTTGCTCACATGATTGGGCATGATCCTCCCTGTTGATTTAAGCTAATTTACATAGGTCACGTGACTTTACGCATGAAAGGGAGGTTGAAACACATAATTTACTATAAATTTGTCAAAAAAAATCCTTATCATGCCAAACTTGCTCACCTTAGTCAGTTAGACATCTTGCATCGATTGGTGCCACTTTGTTGTGTCACGTGACCCCATACATGGAAACGAGGCTGGATTGCAAAACACGCCAAAGGTGAACACATCATCCAGGACAATAACGTTGACTCATTGCAATGCATATTATTGCTGTATGTATAGCATTTGAATGAAAAAAATAAAAGCTAAAAAGGTGTAGTAATGATAATGTATTTCGTGTGGCTTATATAACTTTATTATGAGCGATTTCTACAATCCTATTTCGCACAAATTCCTGTCGATTCTTAACCTAGGTCCTAGGGGGCCTGCGTGATTGTGAGCCTGAACTACTGGTCAGCGGTAATTATTTGAGTGTCCGCCATGTTGTACTTACAGTCATCACAGTGCTTGTAGTATGACGGATTTTGGCCGGTCTAATGCCCCTTTAGATTTTAAGCTACGTGTAATCTGCCAAGAAAAATGTACAGCCAATCTTGTTGAAAATCCAACTTCCTATCAAAAGCTTTTAGAAGCCATTGAAGAACGTTCAAAGTACGAGGACATCAACTCGAAAACATTGTGGCTTGTGCTTAAAGATCTACCACTAGAAGAGCTTAAAGAAAAAGCAACATGGCATAGGTCGTGCTACCAAGAAACCACCCACTCAGGAAAGATCAAGAGGGTAAAAGAGAGATTTCAGAGAGAGGTTAGAGGGCCAAATGAAGCTCGAAGAAAGACAAGTGAATCGCTTCAGGTAATTGCTAGGTGTAATGGCTTATAACTTTAACTTTTTATTTTATTGTGTTTTTCATCTTGGAATCGCTGAAAAGGTAATGACATCCTTGACATCTCAAAACATTTCATTTCATTTCACTAACCAGGGTCTTCTTACAAGGTCGAAAACCGTCCCTTATGACAGCAATCTGTGCTTCTTTTGTGAAGAGAAAGCGAAGTACCAGAACCCTCTGCATTTGGTGTCAACATCATCTGCTGGTAGCTCTCTTGATAATGCAGTAAAGCAATCAAAGGATCCTAAACTGCTCGTGAAGCTCTCGACGGCTCTAGACAGCACTGACGCTCATGCCATTGATATTAAATATCATAAAAGCTGCTGGGCGAAGGATGTGACTGGGGTCCTGCGTAAAACTATCAAAGATGACGAGGAAAGGCCAAGAAGTCAGACAGCGGCTAAGCTGGAGTTTTTGAACCTTACCCAAGCTGCCCTCGATAGCGGAGAAATACTCAACATGGCACAGTTGGAACAGGCTTTTGATTCCATTTCAAACGAGAACAATATTCCAAAGACTCTAAGTCGACGTTCAGTTAAAGAGCTTATCCAGAAAGAGATAAAGGGAGTTGAGTTCCATAATTAAGCCCACTAGAGCTAATGAGCCCGAGAGGGTCAGCGTAAAGCAGTGTAGAGATGCCGCTATCCATATCGTAGAATCCACAGCTGACAGTGATGAATCTATGAAAACTGTCTTCGATGCCGCTTCAATATTGAGAAAGGCTATTAATCTAATCGAGAAATGGGTTTTCTCTGGCTCTCTGGATACGATGACACATGATCACTGCCCCGAAGAGCTTACCTGCTTCTTTAGGTGGATAATCCAAGGTCCCAATAAGACACTATCTGATAAAAAGTGCAATGAGGTACACAAAAGCTCAATGCAATTAGCGCAGAATACAATAGCTTTGTGTCTAACGGACAGGCAGGTTGACAATAAGAGGTCAAAAGCGGTCTACTGCACTGGAGAAATGCCCCAACACCTCGCAGTTAGCCTAGCAATACACCAAGCAGTACGAAGCAAAGAGCTGGTTAATCTCCTCCATGGATTTGGCATGGCTGTAGAGTACAATCGCTTGTTGAGGGTGGAGTCACAAATTGAGAAAACTGTCCTGAAGCGCATAGAGAGTGACGGTGGCATGTTTCTCCCTCCGGATATCGTGAAACGGCGGCACGTATATTTGGCTATTGATAATATCGAAATCTCAGAGGATACGCCGGACGGGAAGCGTACTCTACACGGCACAGCAATGGCTATTTATCAGAAAGTGGAACCCCAAGATGAAGAACCTGTATTAAGGTACCATAACATTTCTACTAAGAAGCATGATGCACTCATATAATCCCAAGTGATCGATGGGAGGGGGGTTAATTAGATAATAGACGTTTAATTTTACTTTTACTTTGGCATGAATGAATGGTCTGTGTGATTCAGGTTTTTCTTTGTTTCAATAAGACTAGTTAGTAAGTTAATAGCTAATCTCATTTCTAGGATGTAGGATAGAAAAGATCCCCTTCTTGAACAGCATTTTGCCTCATAAGTAACTGTTGTTGCGTTTTGTTTTTCATTTTGATAGGTTAGAGGAGCCAAATGATTCATGCTGTTCTGTAACAGAACTGCCCGAATCGCTGACATCTTTAATGCCATGCGTGGAGCCGCCATCAAGGCCCCCTTCTCCTGCGTACCCTACATTTGAGCTGTCATGAGAACAAGAGTTGCCCCAAAACATCCGTGATGAGAATGCTACCTGGATAGTGTCTCGTACCCTTACAGGCCATGATGCCCCAAGTGATGATGATAATGATGAGCCTCCTGTACCCGTATGGTCAGCGTACAACTCTTTGGTTTATGAAGCACTACCTGTCACACGTGTCGGTGCTCCTCCATTGTTGGCACATCCTGCTCATGAATGGAGCACGCTCCTCACAGTTCTGATGCGTGCTCAAAATATCTCTGTTAGAGTAGTCGGTCCCGGGAGGAAAACAGTCATATCGCTAGACCTTGGTTTGTATCTGCCCGCCAAACGATTACAGATGGCCCGATGCGAGCTCAAGAACATTCTCCTTCGACCAGGGGAGCTGCATGTGGTTATGGCTATGCTGAGGACCATTGGGTCATATATTGACAGTAGTGGGATAGACATGTGCTGGATCGAGTCGGAACTTTATAGCCCCTCCACTGTTAAACAGAGCACACATGATCACCTTACAGGCTTTATTTTCCTTATACCTGGAAGCATTTCTAGAAGGCTCTCCTGATGTACGTCGTACCCTCGAGGAACTCTCTACGAAAGTTGGAGATACGTGCAAAGAAGGCACTAAGGAGAACATCCAGACGGCACACCATAGCTCTACCAACGCGATCCAGTTTTCTGAAGTAGTCAAGAAGATGTCTGATTTTGACGCTGCGAATGCCACAAATCATCTCTTTACTGTATTTCGCCAATACATGCGCATGGTAATGGAGATGTTCGCATTCATCCAGGCAGTCCGCAGTGGTGATTGGAAGCTCCATCTAATTGCACTGGAGTTGTTCACAAAGTACTTCTTTGTGCACGACAAGATCTGTTATCTAAGGATGATCCCCCTGTACCTAGCTGAAATGGCATCCCTGGAATCATCAGACCCCGAGATCTATGGAGAGTTCATCACAGGAAACTGGGTAGTAAACAAGAACAAGGAGGTTCCTTTCTGTGCTGTTGGTGGTGATACTACGTTGGAACACCTCAATCGATCTATGAAAGTTTCTGGTGGGCTTGTAGGGATCACTTTGAATGAGAGCGCACGAGCCAAGTTTTTGCTCATTGCCCCAGAACTAGCCCGACTCACAGCAGAAGCCAAGGCAATGGCGGGTCTCGTTCCGGAACGTGCACACCATCAAGAACTAGACTCAGCTGTTTTGACGCACGAAGATAACAGCATAAATAAGTTGACCGAGACAATCAAGACCTTCACCAATCCCTTTTCATCAGACCAGAACACCAACACCGATCTGTACAACTTGGTCACAAAAGTTGTGATGAATGAGAAAACGAAGAAAGATCTTGTTAATCAGAGTGAAGAAGGGAGAAAGCTATTCAGTCCTTTTGTACAAGATAGGATCAAGACAGGAAAGATCAACCTCTGGGCTCCTGTAAAGAAGCGCAATCTTCTTACCTGGAAAACGAGTGCTAAGGTCATCAAAGTCAAAGCTAAAGACACGATCATCGAGTTAAAGGAGGACAGAAATCTGTTTGCTCGTTTGGCGATGGTGTGCAAGAGCCTCCCAGAAATTGACATCCAAAAGGCTGTTGGCTTATATGAGTTCACTGCTGTCCCAAGATCTTTGTTTGCACGAGATGGTACCATGTTGCATTGTTCTTGCAAGAGTGCCCTTATGCATATCCTAGGGAAGGCAGGTGGCCCTAGTACTACCACACAAAAAATCACCGCAGGATTCAAAGTCGCGATTGTTTATGGCATGGCCGAAGTCCAATCACTTGACAAGCCAGAGTGGATCAAGAACTGTAGAGACTTGGCTGAACATTTCACGAATCGCTTGCTTGTAAAGTATAATGATTTACAAGAGCTCCACATAATCTTCGACAGATATGATGTACCATCCTCACTGAAATCAGCAACACGAGTCAAACGACAAGGTGACCATGCTCCCATTTATTATCACATCACTGATTCTACCTACGTCGCCAAGGTGCCGATGAAGAAGCTTCTTGCTCATTCAAAGACCAAGGGCGAACTTACTACGTTTCTCACAAAGAATGTGAAGGATAATGCTAATGGGAGACAAGTCGTTGTGGCATGGGGAACGGAATGTGAGGCAACGCACAGAGACGTCAGGCATTTACGAAGTACACAAGAAGAAGCCCACACGAAGATTATTTTACATGCTCTGGATGCCTCTGCTCAAGGTGCTACCCAACTCTCTATATATTCTCCTGACACTGATGTTCTTGTTTTTGGCTCTCCGACGGTATCCAGATTTGTGCTCGAACTCTTGCTTTGCTACTGGGACCGGCAGTAGTCGTAGAGTTATCAACTTGAAGTCAATCGCAGACGCCCATGGGCCCACTAAGACGGCTGCGCTGCCAGCATTTCGTGCGTTGACCGGAGCAGATGTTACTGGGAGTTTCTCTGGAAAGGGAAAAGCCACTTGTTGGGATGAGTTTGATAACGCCAGCACTCCTATCTTGCAAGCTCTTGCTAACCTCGGTTGTGGGGAACAGCCAGATGACGGCACAAGAAGTGGAGTGGAACAGCTGGTTGGTCCGATGTACCAACCAAAGGCAGACATCAAAACTGTCAAAGCCCTCAGATGGTCCCTCTTTAAGAAAAATCAAGCTGAGTCTGAGAGGTTGCCGCCCACACAAGCTGCTCTCCATCAAGCCATACTGAGAGCCCACTACCAGCTTCTTGTTTGGAACAACGATCATGTAGCAAACCCGGTGTTGCCCTCACCAGAAGGCTATGGATGGCAAGATGAAGATGGAAAGTGGGTACCAGTCATGACAAATCTTCCACCAGCTCCAGAGGCAATTATACAGCTTGTCCGATGCAAGTGCGCCAAGTCCCGTTGCTCTAACAACCGTTGTCAGTGTCACAAAACCGGACTTGTCTGTACTGATCTCTGTCTGTGCTCTGAAGATTGCCAGAACGAGTATGCTGAAAGTGATGATGAGTATGATGAAGATGAAGTCGAACAGGAAATTCCATAGGAATGGACAACAGAACAATGTATATAGATATTCAGTAAGACTTTCATGACTGTATATATAAAATAGCAGTAGTCGCTATTTTCATTTTCTGCCCTCGTTGCAATATACATGCGAGAATGAATACATGGAACCAGTATCATAAGTTGGCAAAATTATTGATTATGTGTACAAGATAGATTCTCAAATGGAGCCTCCGCAATATTTGCTCCATCCGTCTCGTCCCTGTGCTATGGGCCATGGGACAATGATTAGTTGAAGTTTTTATATCTGAACTCGGATAACCAGATATTTATCTGCCTAGTAGTTGTTAATACATTTGGCAAGACAAATGCCATCCTACACGATGCTACAAGATATATCCAGCCTTGTTTCCATATATGGGGTCACGTGACACTACAAAGTGGCACCAATCGATGCAAGATGTCTAACTGACTAAGGTGAGCAAGTTTGGCATGATAAGGATTTTTTTTGACAAATTTATGGAAAATTATGTGTTTCAGCCTCGCTTTCATGCGTAAGGTCACGTGACCTATGTAAATTAGCTTAAATCAACAGGGAGGATCATGTCCAATCATGTGAGCAAGTTTGGTGTATTTTCGTCCATTATTAACAAAGTTATGAGGAATTTTGTGTTTTAGCCTGGTTTTCACGCTGGATTTCATGGGTCAGAATCTAACCCCCCTTAAAAGCCGTCTGAACAAGTTGCAAAGCTGGCACCAAAACGTTTCATGTTTAGTAGGGCCTAATGAACACTTTTACACTAGGTGCTTGCTTTCATCACGAACTTCACACGGGACCACATTTGTTCCCATACTATCGAACATTGTAACAAATGTCGCGGAGGACATTTCTCAAAGTCGGGGAGTGTGTGACAGATGATGACCTACGTCACGTGATGAGCTCGTGTGTGCGAGGGTTTTTGTGTGTGTTATGCGCGGTAAAAAGATCTAAACCGTATTTTGAACCGGTACAAACCGGGAGCAATTAAAAAAAGACAAGTTGTGGAAAAACGGTTGTTCGTCGTAGAGTAACAATCACACTCTTAATATACCAAACAGTCGTTGCAAATAGAGTCCGTATGTAAGGTAAGGCCGGACGGGAAGAGACACATCACCGGATGTTCATTCCATTCACTGTACCGTATGGGGAACCATTATCTCTAATGAGTTTGATGTATTGTATTTCCTGGTTCAACTTAAAAGAGCGCGAGTGCCCCCCTCGGATCTGGTTCTTTTCTATAAAGCTTGAGTCGTTCCGGGGTGGACTATGCTGTGCCCGTTTTCTATAACGCCCTGCCGCAGTACTTGAAGAAAGAGCTCGTGCGTATCGAGAAAAGGGCGCTATCGATAATTTTGCCCCGCACGGGCTACACAAGTGCTTGCAGCTTGTTGGGGCATACGCCTATTACCGAGCACCACAGTCTTCTGTGCAGTAAGTTATTTCACCAGATATGCTCTGATACTGGTCACAAATTAAATAGCTTGCTGCCTCCTAGGAACGAACCCAAATATAATTTGAGAAACCATCGCCCTTTTGCCATACCATATTTGAAAACAAATCGAACCAAAAACACGTTCATCTTTGCCATGGCTCGCAAATGTAATAATTAGATTTGGTTTCAAACGATATTTTTATTACTGCCGCCATCAATGAATTCTATTTATATTTACGATTCATCTAGTCTTTAATATAGAAAATTATATATTCTAGATCTAGGTTTACATTATTATATTTTATAAAATTCATGTAAATAGTTTTTTTAACTTCTCCATTTGTTTTTAAGACTTGTAAAAAATTACTTAATTCAGCTTTTGTGCCTGCAATGTGATTTTTAAATAAACTATCTATCCATCTATCTATCTGTATAGCTTTTTGGCGCAAAGGACGTGGTTTTAATTGAATTTTGTAATATTCTCTGAATGCCAATTAACCGTGACGGATTTGCACTGGTGAGAATGTAAATACCTCAGTATGTTTACGTACCGGATAAATGTCGGTAGATTAACCCAAAAAAGCATACATTGACTTTAGTTAATATACATACGACTTTATTTGCAGCGTTGTCTGATGAGATTTTCGACAATGACTAAGCCCTATCCTGGTTCCCAAGTTAAAACTGATACAATTAATACACGCTTTATGACATTATTAAACATTTCTCAATAATAATGCGTTTTCTTGGTTGCATGAATGCGTTGGCTTTTTTAGTGTATTTCAGAGGTATAACTCTGGCAGTAAAGAAAATGAGTAAAAGCATCGCGAAGAGGACGTTCACTATAAGGCGGGCTCACGTGAAAAGGAACCTTAGAGGAGGTCAACACGAGCTGGCTAGCTAGGTTTTCGAGATCTGGCCTCACCACCACAACCTTGGTAAGCATTTTGATGTCTTTAAACGGAGAAGGTGGGCCGGCCCAGTTACAGAGATCTTAGTCTCTGTGACTGAGGTCGTCTTCATATGAGCCCGGTTGACTCGGTTTCAGAGATCTCGTGTCACCACCAAGATCTTTGTAAATGTTTCGATTTGTTCAGAAGAGCAAACTTAGCTGTTTACAGTTTCATGCATGGTTGTTCAGCAATCAGGTGATACCTGACATAACATCGCTCTTTCCTTTGCGTGACTAGAGCCCTACATCAAATATTGTTTCTTCACATGGTACAGTGAGTTAATGGGATGAACATCCGGTGATTCTCTTCTTGCATGCCCCGAGTTACTTCTTATTCAAGGTACATTCGGAGACTGGTCGGATCGGGATTGTCATAATCTTTGGGTAATAAGCAAGAGGTTTAATCTGAATAAGGTCTTACACATATAACATAGTTATAGCATAGTCGGGGCGGGTGGAGACCCATAACCGGATGATCATTCTACTCACCGTAGCGTGCAGAAAAACAGGAAATTAAGCGAAGCCTGCATACCTCATTATGCACAATAAGTGACCAGAAAAGATTGTTTTGGAACCATCCAAACATTTTTGATTTACCATTTAAAACGGAGAAATTTAATTCATATCGTTAGAGACACGGTGCATCACAAACGATTCGTCATGATTTGTTATGTTCAGAAGCATTAATTTAGACGGGAATTTTACAAAAAACATTTTCAAGAATCAATGTGTAGTTGTGGGCGTATTTCATGCAGAAAGTGTGTCAAAGCTGTTGTAATTCCTGTCAATCGATTGCTATGGAATCAATCAAAACATCAGGCCTCGATCTCATGTGCATTTTGTTAAAAGTGTAACAACCCGACAAATCAACTAGTTCTTCGGTATTCATTGAAGAGGTAAGACAAGCTTTAAAACTGTTTTTCCGAGTATGCCTGACCACTATCGTTAAATACATAACTTCCTTCATTTACGGGCCTTAAAATTCACCATCTCTGTTCCAATCATTGCGACAATTTTCATCTGTATAGAGCAGTATGCAGGAGTTTTGCCATCTGAACCTAATTTCATCGCCTAGTTCCCACCAGTGTCCAGTAGTCAAAGTTTCACCTCATGTTAGGAGCACTCGTTTCGATTATTTATTTATTTACTAACATAAAAATAAATCACCTCTTTTTTGTTTTTTTGTTTTTTGTGTAATGTATTTTACGTTTAGAGAATTTCGACTATGGTTCGGGCGTCACCATTCGTAAAGAAACCCGGCATGATACCCAGTAACTGCACCAAGGTTCGGTCTTACGATGCTGGAACGTCTCCGTATGAAAAAGCCACGGAATATATCAACGTAAACAATGCACGTAACTGCTGTAACGTTGATGAAAGTGGGAGGGTGACAGAGTGGCAAGCAGCTGATACAGCTACGGTTGAGCTTACGGAAGGTGGTGCTGGTACGACATTTTATTACCATTGTGCCCTTCGTGTGAAATAGATGTGTGACATGTGTGCTGCTGGTCTTAAAAGGGGCCGGGTACTTTCTGCTGGCATTGAAAATCGTAGCTAAGTTCAAATAATGCAATTCGATTTTGCGCTCTGTGAATGTGGTGAAACTGTCAGCATGAATAAGTTATCACAATACAGTGTGTTCTCTGGTTTCGTTTTTAATAGAACTGTATTACTCATGAGAAACTTAGTTTTTGGGAAAGACGCACATCTCGATTTGCAGGTTAAAGCACAGTTTAGCTTAGAGGTTAATTAATTTAGCTCGGTGTACTGTCATCTTTAAAGCTAGTTTCGAACATCTTTTATTTACCACAGCAGCTATAGTTGTGTGTAGCCGTTGGTTTTGTAGAAATAAACGAGAAACATATTTTTGATTGTCAGTTGTGTTTGATATTATGAGTTTTACTGAGTGTTGATGACATAGTCGTTGTTACCAAGTGAGTTCGTCCAGCCGGCGATATTATTAAAACAATGAGATATAATTATATCAGAGAATACTTTCCTTAAATTTCATTTATTTTCGAACACAAGGACTGTCACGTTGCAGAGATGAACTTTGATACTCATTACTGAGGTTTTTTGTTCCGTTTTTAGCACAAAGACACTAAGAAACTTTCTAGGACTGTTTGTTCGTTTTAAAAAGTAGCTTTGTTTGATTTTCATTTCGTGATTACAGAATTTCCGTTCGCGGCTAGCGGTACAAAGCATTGTTCATTTCTATTTCCCCTACGTCAAGGTGATAACAAAATTCCCTTGCCACATGCACTTAGTCTGTTGTCAGTACTTGCTCATACTGTAAGGAGTTACCTAAACGGAGTTCGGAGTTTCTCAGCAGCTAGGAGATTAGGAATTCTTTACCCCTCGGAGGCAAATCCAATTTTTCACCGCAAGTGCTGTGTGAATGAGTTTGCCCAGCTTGATCTTAAATAAACGAGTTTGAATCTTGCTGCTTGTCTCGTACATCACGGTGGTTGACCTGGAACTCCGGTGGACAACACCACGTGTCTGCGACACCGGGAACGCGACAAGGACTCTAGAGATCTTTAGTTGTCTTTTTGTAGCTGCTTCCTTTCATTAGTTAATACATTTGAAAATATCAAAGCCATGCAAAATCAAAGGCAAACAAGGCGACAAGCTTCCTCGGGTATGTGACCCTCAATATCACATAGCCTTAAACAAAACTGTTTAGAAGAATCTGCTTTATGCAGTGACGTGCAAAGTACCCCCTCCCTGACGCCAATGTTTATCATGGGCTCTGAAAGGCTACCCTGGCATTTAAAACCGTCTAAACCAACATGGGACAAGGAGGGTGGCGAGGGAAGGAACAAACGTTGTTGATCCACACAACACAGAAACATTATCATCGGTATTGTCTGTCCACGCGCATTATTTTCTCAACGAGGTCTGTCCAAGATTGTCCGTATACGAACTATCTTAGTTAATTAACCGTACTGATAAGTGGAATGTGTTAAATTCATTTGTCGCGAGCTTGGGTGGAGAACTATGACGAGCCTTTCAGAGAAGAATTGATCCCCTGAGTACGCTAAATAAAATTAATTGGAATTACCTATGCCTTAGCTACAGGGAATACATGGCGAACTAGGCCAAGTAATAAGCTCTTATGGCACAGCTGTTTCATCGCGTGGTATGTGATTAAGGACTTCAGGGTACTGGTCAATATACGAACTCAAGAGTTTATCTTTGCAACAGATACAATCCGTAACCAGCAGAGTCAGTCAAGGGTTTCGTAGTGGCGTGATCTTGACTGATTGCTTGACAGACCCAAAATTGCGTGAAAGTTAAGTTCTCGTTGCTTCAGCGTCTAACAGCCAAGACTACAGCGGTCTTGGTGCTACATAATTTTTATCTCATTGGGGATGCTAAATTTCTTCTTCTTCTTCTTCTTCTTCTTCTTCTTCTTCTTCTTATTATTATTATTATTATTATTATAAACAAGCAAGTGAATCATGTTATAAGTATTATTATAAACAAGGAAGTGAATCATGTTAATTTAACACTTCCATTTTAATTTTTCCGCGTTGTATAGCCATTGTTTTTCTTTCATTGTATTTTCTAGTGCCCCATATTCACGTTGTTATTTAGTATTCATACTTCCTATTCAGCTATCTTTTATATCACACCGACTAGCGGTTCCTTTGTATTCGCAACTGATGATGCATGTTGGTCATCCGAAGCATGTTTTGTAAACTTAAGACTGTGTGTTTCTACTTGAATATTATTATTACTGCTAAATAATGCTAAAATCTACCCCTTTGAACCATAGCGCTTCAACAGCTCGCATATTGCATATTTCGTAACTTATGAATTGTGCGGGTCATTTGCAGTTTTAAATTGTGAGCTAGAAATGCAAAGTTCCGGTGTGTGGTCTTGATCTGTATTGGTTTTCGGTTTTACGGTTTTTATCAAGAATTGTTGGGGGGTTTTAGCCATAATTTGTTCTTCCTTTAAAAGTAAATGATCGCTTGTCAATATCCACTCTCTCTTTAAGTGTAATAAATCGAAAGGTGCTCTTGAGTTGTTTTCTAATTGCTTTGAGAGTGTCCTGAAGGGGTCTCAGGCTGTCATCTCACGGCGGATGAGGAAGTCCACGCAAGGAATAGCCACAATATTTCCTACTGTATGTATCCCTTACAGTATTAATTAGAAAAATAAAAATAAAAAATGTTATGATAGCTAGTTAAGTTGCGTGCGGGACGTTAATTTGGGGGCATACATAAAGTCAATGATTCCGCGTTACAAAACATCCGTTTCTATTCACTTGCTATGATTGGGCTACAAAACAGTTACAAAGAGCTATGATTTCCCTTTCCGGTGTCTCAGCTCTGCTAAGAACATCCTGCTTTTACTTCAGTATTAACAGATCACATGTACCAAGGGAGGTAGAATAACAGCCTAGCCTAAAAGACGTGAGAATCCCTTACGGAAAGGAAACAACACAGGTGCTTTAGCTATATTTTATTTAACTTTAACTTTTAACTTTAACTTTTATTTAACTTTAACTTATATTTCCTAAGACAGGGTTACAGGTTTATTGCCTTTTGACTGTTGGTGGTACCATCTTTTCGAGGAAACAAGTGCACTCAATTGCAAAATTTAAGGCAATCAATGGTCTCCCGGCATAACAGAGAAGTCTGTACTGTCGCACTTTGTAATAATCGTTGCACTTTGTAATACCTGTCGCACTTTGTAATAAAATTGTCACACTTTGTAATACCTGTCGCACTTTGTAATAACACTTGTTGCACTTTGTAATAAACTTGAAATAGATGGTCGGAGGACAAGTAAACCCAGTAATAAGTGTCATCATCGACAGCAACAACGACGACAATAATAATAATAATAATAATAATAATAATAATAATAATAATAATAATAATAATAATAATAAGTGTTCGCATCAACTTCTGGCTTCAAGATCTTTCTAGGGAAGTACAACTCTTTATATGCGGAGGACCTCGATAGAGAGAAAGTGTCTACGCCTATGACAGGGAGAGTCGTTTAAAATGGGAGTCTGTATTGGAATTTCATTTAATTAATTGTTAGTAAAAGTAATTAAAGGTGTCCTTCAGGCGAAACGTGATCGCATAAGCAAAATATTTTTAAACTTTTACTACTAGCAACTAGAAACTAGAACTAGAAAACCTATGATTTCGTTACCTGCGAGGTATTACTTGAGACATATACAGAGATATTACTTGATTTGTATTTATTACTACGAATAAGCTATACTGTATTTCATAAAACCCAATGGAAATCACAAACTCAGAGCACAACCCGGTGCCACAATCATTGTCATCATCATCATTATTGTCACTTATTTTCGCACTAAAAAGTTCTTTAAAACATTGCATATCACGTCATTGTGCCACGATGACCACTACTAATGAATGTTGTGGAAATTTCGAATACCCTGGAACCTACATGAAACGGCATCATTCATAATAATCAGAAAATGCGACATCACAAAGTATGGCCCAGGTAACATAACAAAACTTAAAGAAAATGCGAACACGAAAAGCAAATATTATTACAGTACAATGATACTAACAAAACATATGAGTCTCAGACGTTTATGTTCAATTTCCATCTTCTGTGTAGGTTAGTATCCTACTTAATTGTTTCGCCAATATATGTCCATGATGAGGAAGCATCCAAGACCTATATAATGCTGGATGAGCCAAGCATTCGCCCACTTTTTATTTGAAATTATTCGCCTTAATTCAAGCACAAAACCGCTTGAAGGCCCAGACATTTTTAACGCTGTTTTGACGCTGACTTTTCTCGCTGCACCGACACTAGAGAATTAACGTTATTAACGTTGCATAGTTGATTATAAACGTGGCATATGTGGTTAGGCCACGAAAAGTTTGAAGAAATTAAGACCTGATCAATGATTATGGTTAGAATTTCATTTGGAAGCCTATTTCTCTCGGAATTTTATAAGTTTCGGCTTTTTGTTTTAGATTTTTAAACATCTTTTTAAGCACAGATCAATTTTTCAATGACGATTGCCTCGATTTCTGCGGGTTTCAAGTAAAATGGAGTACACTTAATTAATTTAAAGTGGCGGATTGTTTCAGACTCTTCTTTAACAATGAATGATGTCATCATGATATCGCTGCTATTTTTTTAGATAATTAATGTGTTTTCCAACTTCTTGATTTTGTCAGACACCTCTTTCACTTCAAAGGAAAAATAATGGAATTGGATTTTGCCAATACCTACACTCATGAAATGACGTCATTGTGACAATCACATATTTCCTAGTTGTTGGAAATTAAGCGCATATTATATTATTCTGTGTTAATATGGTGGCCGTCTCATGAGCGGCCTAAACAATCATCAGCGTCATCTTAAAACATAAGAACTATTATTATTGTCATAATATTGTTATAATTATTATTATTATTATCATTATTATTGTCGTTGCTGTTGTGGTCGATGGTGACACTTATTACTGGGTTTACTTGTCCTCTGACCATCTATTTCAAGTTTATTACAAAGTGCGACAAGTGTTATTACAAAGTGCGACAGCTTTTTTATTACAAAGTGCGACAAGTGTTATTACAAAGTGCGACAGGTATTACAAAGTGTGACAATTTTATTACAAAGTGCGACAGGTATTACAAAGCGCGACGATTATTACAAAGTGCGACAGTACAAAGTCAAAAAAGTATTAGAACGAAAAACTGACGGAATTAACCATAAATTATCCAGCTTCAATCACTTTCTACTAGCTTCTTTGCTAATACTTTTTGCCTCATTAGCATATGGTTATCATTCTTTGATCAAGCTATTAAAATATCTCTTAATATTGAACGGAAATATCATTATTAGTCGTAATTGGAGCCCGATATGCCGAGTAGTTTCAGAGAAATCCTGTCTTAAAAACTCGCAAATTTACGAACAATGTATGACTCATTAACGTTCTTGCAATTTTGCAGTTTTTTGGTTGATATTTGGTTAGACATTTCTTCAGATAATTCTTGCAGAAGTACATGAAAGGTATATTATGCATCTTGAACTGGGAACTCGGAAAAACTCCGAGCCCCACATGGGATTCGAACCCACGACCCTCCGAGATCTAGTACGGATGCTCTAACCACTGAGCTACTGGAGACTCTGTGACGAGTAAGGGTGAAATGTGGGTATAGACTACGACTGTATCACACAGTCACATAGCCCATTTTTCAATAACCATATGACCCTTAACTGCATCACGCAGTCACATTAAGGCATATCGGCGACAACACCTCAGATGCATAATATATCTTTCATGTATTTCCCATATTACTCGCTTTGGTAATTCTTGCAGAGAGCTGAAAATTGTAGAGATTGCTTAGCAAGCCCAGCTCCTTCAACTTTTAAACGTGCTTTGTATATACGGCGAGCCATTGTAAAGGTGAGGTAATATGCTACTGATCAAAAACGTCAGCTAAGATCGCTCTATTGACATTATAGGATGGGCTGCCGTGTAAGTTCTAAAAGGCCATCCAATTCAGAATCGCGTACGACGAGTGAGGAGGGTAAGTACATAGTCAGAAGCTGGTTATTTTAAAATTGTACTCCTTACAGGTTCGCCTTTGCAACATGATACTTTGCTTCAACTTCTGGACCACTGAACGAGTTAAGTCACCAGCAGGGTGCATGGTGCGAGGTGCATGAATTGATGGTCGGTAGAAATTATATCGACTAATAACTACAAAGTACCAAACAACGATAGTCAGTAAATGCGGATCTAAATGTCACAGTTTTAAACTGTGGGAAGAAAACTTTTTGGGTAACGTAAAAAAATATCCCCAATCAGAACTACCGAAGTACCCGATTCATTTTGACCCTCAGCCAAAACTTTTGGCTAATTGGTAATTAAGCATCGAAAAACCAAAGTAAAACAAGCAAACAAACAAAAAACACTTTCGACCTCGAAAATTAAGAAACATAAGCAGCCAATGTAATGGCTTACTCGTAGATGAATGAACGAGTCAAACATCAAGGGAGGATGGAGCTACATTTTATCAACATTTTATGATTGATTTTATGATTTTATTGATTGTTTTATTCGATAATTGAGAAATTCAGACCACCAGGACCCGGCTGCTCATCGCCCTCGATGTCATTGCTTTTTGCGAAATATAATTACTGTGATTACTGGACCAGACATTTTAATGCGGGGCATAATAAATGACGGTGCATGTTAAGATTGGTCACCTAGCACGGGGAATACGTAGGCCTCCTCGCGGAATTATACTGTTGTCAATCAAACCGTAGTCAGCTGTTGCTGCTGCATTATTATGTTTTTTCAACTGTGTCATACGGAGCCATTAAGCCCGCCGCACACTAGAGCTATCACTGAGCTTAGCAAAGTTTCACTCGTGACTGTTGGCGTATGCAAGTTCCCCCAGTGTGCGGTGCCGTTTTGAGTGCTAATATTGAATCCGAATGTTTAACATGTTGAATAATCTTGTGCACGAGTGGACAGTTTCTCCAAGTGTGCACGCATGCCCGTTTGTAATTTCACCTTGCTGGTTGATTTTAGAAACATTTTAATCAATTTCACAGGACCTTAACGCCCTAGTTGGTTCATTCCTAAGTAAAAAGTAACAGAAGTCGATTTTTTTTGACACTTTGCAAGGTGGTTTTCTACTCAAGAGTATCAAAGTGTGTTACGAGTATTGTTGTAGAGCAGGGTTGTTTCCAGACAAAACTCAGGATCGCTGGTAACAGAAACAAACTAATTTATTTCCGCAAGGTAACTTCACGAATTTACATTAAACCGATCTCTCTTACAGCAGAAACTCTCGCCCTAATATACATGAGGGTTAAGGTTCTAGAATCTTCTGTTAGGAGCTAAATTAAGTAGCCTGACACAGTTTCTAATCTGAATAATTACATAAGCAATAGAACGCTCTGGAATGTTCTTATACAAATTCGTTACGGTTGAATGACTTCCGGTTCTGGATTGTTCTAGAACGTGACTAAGACAATTTTTCGTAACAAAGTAAATTTAATAAGTGAGGCGGTCCACATCTCCTTTTTCATTCTAGGAGACTTTAAAGTTCACACCTACTTTTTTGACACTAACACTAACACTGACCAACACTAACGCTAATGATTCATTAGCGTAAGATGATCAATAAGATGTAGGTATCATGTTGACAAAAGCAGTTCGGTGCTTATGTTTAAAGCATAAAAGATAAAGAAGAAAATGGAAGAATGAACGACTGGTGCAATTTTTTGCCTCTGCACTCGATCTTTCACTTCCACAAACAGATCGTAAAGAGTAGAGAATGAAATTGACCATTTGCTATAATAACTTTTAACCTTCTAGAACACGAGTTACTTTACTCTTCATTTTGCTGAGACGACTTCTTGACACTTAAACTCTTCGAAACCCGGTTCTGGAAGGTTTGAGAAACGCAAATCAAATCAAGAAAATTCTCTCTTACTCCGTCACAAATTTACATGAAACTAGGACAATTAAAACTAACGAAAACACGTGAGATAAAGAATTTAACAGATTCAACACCAGAGCAACACAAGACCTACTAATTACAAAACTAACACTAAGAAGTCACTGTGAAAACACGACAGAAAGAAACAATAAAACTCTCGAAAAGATTTAACAAAACTAACGAAGGGACTATAAAAAAGTTGATAAGCCGTTTGTACATTTACTTTTAATATGCAAAATAATAGGCCCGCTGGCTCGTTTCAGAGAAAACCGCCATAACTTCTTTACTTCCAGGAGATCAATCAATTGTTTCGAAACACGTGCTCTACACTCTCGTCACCAGAACCTCGGGTCTTAGTGTCTTATCGCTGCGAAAAAGCGAAGAGCTCTGGGGTCGAGACTGATGGCCGAGGGAGAGAAGAAGCTCTGAGTCATGCGCAGCTAAAACATCATACATCCAAGGCTCTGGTGACGAGAATGGTGCGCGTGCCAGTGACACTGAGATGGGCGATAAAGCATGCGCAATTCAATATAGAGGAATGGCCTTTAGCCGCCCGCTAAAAAGCCTGCTGCGCGGGTCCTGAAAGGAAGAGGAACTTTTCAGAGGTTTACAAATGGCTATAAATGAGCTGGCGACTGTTTTTGTTGTTGGTTCTAAATATTTCAGTCCTTAAGACCTGTATTTCAAATTCTTAGAGGCAACAATGATGCGCAATTTAAAGGGGGGCAAATTTGAAGACATCGAGAAGACAGTTACACCAAGAGCATTCCAACAGAGTACCTCCAATTCATTACGTACGGCGATGAAGGTACGTCCATCAGTTAAGACGTCCCACATTGTTGCACACACACGCACGCACGCACACACACATGGATACACATGTTGTGCAGTACAAAACAAGGTAGTAATAAAACGCCAAGTCGAATCTTTAGTTGATCAAACCGAGATGATTATATTAGCACTCTAGTTCTTCCATTGAGCACTCAGTCAACAGGCGTTTTCCTCAACTGGTATTTTCTTACTAAAAAATAAAACAAATAAAACGCCAAGTAGAATCTTCAGTTGATCAGACAACCAAGATTGTATACATATGTACATACTAACGTCAGTTTGTTTTTGCTTTCTTTTGTTTTTTAGGTTTTGTTGTTATTGTTGTTTTTACGACAAAAACAAAAACATGACATTGAAATTGAACCTTTACTTACCTAGAATGGCGTTGGGTTTAGCTCCGAGAGACTTATTGTTTATTCCTACTCAATGCGAATAGAGAGATTAACATGCGCTTTTCGGCGATAAACGGCAAACGGCAAACGGCAAACGACAGGCTACTGCTTGTCATTAAGGCATGATAATTCTCTTACTTTAGATAATTTTTCTCCTTCTAGCACATGCTCGGTAGCTATGATTGACATGCAAGAAATAATCTTAAATCAAGTAAGGTTGATTGGATTTATGGCAAACAGTAAATTCAGCTTCACGTCTGTCGTTTGATGTAAACGCGAATCTTAATCTCTCTCATTTTGCGGGAAAAAACGTCGGCAAACATCCTTACTTCTACGTTCTAAGGGCGTATTTAACCCGAAGAATTGGTGAGGATTTTCCTGCTCAAAAATGCCGCAAAGAATAGGTAGAAACAAAGAAATTCTGCGAATCAAACTTTTTGCCTGAGAAAGCGTAATGAGCTGCCATGATGTATGCCAACCCTCCCGGTGCCACCCTTTCTTCCGTTCTGCAATCACTGGTCGTTCTTGATGCTGAAGTGTACTGTAGTCCTCCAGCATATTGCTTGGTAGAACGTGTTATAATTTTGTTCACCTCTTGGCGTTTGCTGTTGAGACTTTCCTCGGATCTCTAAATTAAACACGAAATTGTTATCTTGCTATCGGAGCAGTGGTTCTGAATTAACGAAGCCCTCGGCAATCTACTGGGGTGAGAGAAATTGAGATTTTTGGTGCCAATATAGCCTGCGAAACAAACGTTCCCTTATGAGCGAAGATTTCCTTATTCTGGCCGCGGGGAAATTGGGGCGAGAAAATAGGTTGGCGGGTGGGACTGGGGAGAGAAGGAGGGAACGCTTGTCAAAAAAACCCACTATACCTATTTTGAAGGGTTGACTAACTCGTTTTCATTGACAGCTTATCGACAAGTCCTTCAAAACGAAAGGTTTCGACAGAGGCGCGCATGAAATCCCTTCACGCGAAGCGTCTAAAATCTTCTCGGAAGATGTACTAATGTAGCTTTAAGTTACTGTTGGGATCAACTTGATAATGAAATATCGGTGGAATTGCTTTTTTCTTTCTTTTTTTTTTAATTTCATTACAGTAATAAAAGTGCGATGAAGAGAAATTTCTTGACTTGTTCATCCCGAGAACTCATTTGTTTAGCAAAGAAATCGGGTAATGGCAATTCCCCAACAAGTCGATATGAAATGTTCACACTCGGTTTACATAGTGCGAGTACGGCGAAGTTTCAAGGCTTTCATACGATACACAGTGTGTCTACAGCTGGCGACCTTATGTAAAGTTTTTCCTGCTTTCATGATCAGTTCTGAAAAGCAATATTTTCTGTAAGCCACAGCTTTTCCACGGTGGTAGATAGAGTTAACATGAAGCAAAACTCGATACATAGCTACTTGTCAAACCTGTCAATCAATATAACAACACTCTTTAAAGAAAAGCGAGAAAAATTCTACAATGCTCGACAGAAAATTGATGAAAAGACCACCAGTTACTACTCTCGACTCCTAGATTTGTATCGGCAAGCTGAGTTTCCGGAGAATACAAACTTCCTTATTGTGGACAAGCTTATATATGGTTGCATAATTAAGGATTGCAAACGAAAACTAATGGCGAAACGAAAGGAAGTGTCTGTTAAAGATTGTTTGGAACTTATACGAAAATACGAAGCTGCAGAAGCCACCATGATGAAGTTTGAAGAATTCAGTGATACTCAAGTTGATGCGTCATATGCACAAGATCCTACTAAGAAATCACAAAGAAATGGGTCGAAGAAATTGCCATACAGGCCCAAGTCAAAATCAGAGTGCAAGAGGTCAGGAGGAAAGAAATCCTGTATCTGGTGTAACGGAGATGCCCATTCCCGCGACAAGTGCCCAGCCAAGGATGCAACGTGCACATTCTGTGGCAAACAAGGACATTTTGAACGAGCCTGCCTCCAAAAGAAAGGGATAGACAAAGGTAAGAAGTCCAAGCACCAACTTGCTGTAGGCGTCGACCCTGACGAGGACAGCAGTGAATGTGAGTACGGACTTTGACTTAAGCGTTGTATCCATACATGCTGTGGACAATCAAAAGTCACGCTCCAGTATTGTTTCACCCAAAAGGCGACAACAGTCCATCCTATGAGATCAAAGGCAAAGTTGACGCCGGTGCTATGGTATCCTGCATGCCGACTTCCATGCTTTCAAAAGTCGGGCTCTCCAAGATCTAAAACCAAGCAGCGCCATTATTCGAGGAATGTCTGGAGCAGATCTTCAGAACTGTGGATTTGTGGACATCAGTGTCACCTCCAGTGACATCACTGCCAAATCAAGATTCTATGTCACCAAACAGGAATGTGCTTTCATTCTTGGTCTTGGATTCTGCAAAAAATTCAAACTTGTATTCAAACAAAGAAGTGACAGCAACATCTGCCACTTGGAAAGAAAACAGGTGATCCTTTCCTTTGGAGGACCTAAAGCAGATCTTCCCTGAGACCTTTCATAGTCAGGTTGGTCTCTTTGAAGGTGAGGTCAGCCTTAAACTCTCACCAGAAGCAAAACCAGTTCAGCTACCACCCCGTGCTGTACTGCAAAGCATCATGCCACAGCTAAAGAAGGAACTAGACAAAATGGAACAAGAAGGAATCATCCGAGCCTGCCCAGAAACTACCGAGTGGGTACATAATCGGGTAACTGTTGTCAAAAAAGATGGAACCCTGCGTCTGTGCTTTGACCCAAGAAACTTGAATAGGTACCTCATCCGCAACATCCACTACACTGCATCTTGGGAAGATGTTCAGCGTAGTTTCAGAAATGGTCAGTACTTCTCCACACTAGATGCCAAGAGTGGGTACTGGACCAAACAACTTGATGAGCAAAGCCAGCTTCTCACAACATTTAACACACCATTCAAGAAGTACTGCTTTCTTCGCTTGCCCTTTGGATTGTCAGCATCTTCTGAAATCTTCTGTGAGCACATGGATCGAATCCTAGCTGGCATTCCAGGAACATTCCCATGTGCAGATGATGTTAAGGTACAAGGCTCATCAGAGGAACGTCACGACATTCACTTGCTGGAGACTGTAGAAAAGGCATGCAAAGCAGGACTCAAATTCAACCCTAACAAGTGCTTTATTAAGAAACAGCAGATCGAGTACTTTGGACGTATCATCAATCCACAAGGTGTCCAGCCATGTCCAAAGAAAGTGAAAGCCGTCACAGCACTCGCTACGCCAACCGAGAAGCAAGAACTACAAAGCTTGCTGGGAACTGTGAACTTTATGTCTACATTCATCCCCAATTTTAGAAAGAAGACCCATCTCATGCGTAGCTTGCTGAAACGTGACAGCCACTTTGTATGGACTAGTGATATGCAAAAGGAACTGAATACCATCAAGACACTATCAGTGCAGTGGAGCTTATTCACTATGACCCAAACAAGCCAGCCATCATCGAGACTGATGCCTCTTTGAAAGGAATTGGTGTAGTCCTGATCCAAGACGGCAAACCCGTGTGTTTTCTCAGCAAGGCACTCACGCCTGCTGAAACTAATTACACCAACTATAGAACGGGAACTATTGGCTATCCTATTTGCTTGTGAAAAGCTGCATGGATATACATTTGCGCCAAAAATCACCGTGCACACAGATCACAAGCCCCTGCAGGCCATCTTTCAGAAACCAGTTAGCCCGGCACCACTCAAATTGCAAAGAATGCTGTTGCGTCTCTCCAAATATGACACCCAAGTGAAGTATGTTGGGTCCAAGAGTGTGTTACTTGCTGACACTTTATCTCGGCTCGTTTAACCGGGAACAGCCAAAGAGATCCCTGGTTTAGACATCAACATTGCCCAAGTCCTGAAGGTGGAGCCAACATGTCTTGAATCCGTACAAGAGGAGACGAAGGCAGACCCCACTTTAGCCTCACTGACTGACCTTATCATTACTGGATGGCCAGATAGCATGCAAGATCTTCCAGATAATCTGCATCCCTATTGGTGCTTCCGAGATGAGTTGACCATCCTGGACGGACTTGACATGAAAGGTAGCAGAGTTGTCATTCCTACAAGCATGAGACCTGGAACACTCACCCGCCGACATGATGCACATCAAGGTCTCACTTCAACGCTCCAACGTGCAAGACGCACTGTGTATTGGCCAAAGTTACAAGATGACATCAGCGAAATGGTCCAAAAGTGCGATGAATGCCAAAAGCATGGCAACAAGAAGCCTAGACCTCCAGAGCGACAGATCTCAGCAACTCGTCCATTGGAGTTACTGGGCGCAGATGTGGTCCAATTCCAGTGCCAACGAGCCTTGGTCACAGTCGACTACTATTCTGGTTTTCTCACCTATGACACCACTTCCAGCGAGACAACTGAAGCTGTTACTAAAGAACTAAACAACATCTTCAGGAAGTTTGGGCTACCTGAAAGGATCATTTCTGACAATGGCCCATGCCTCAAGTCTGAAAAGTTTCGACGCTTTTGTGACCAGCTTGACATTGGCCATGTAACATCCTGTCCATACCATCACCAGAGTAACGGTCGAGCGGAAAGGGCAATCGCTACAGTGGAACAGATCCTAAAGAAGAGCGCAAATGACACTGACATAACCAAAGCTCTGATAACATACCTTGATACTCCAATAAGTGACACATTACCGTCACCTGCTGAACCGTTCTACACTAGACCAATCAACATCCGTCTCAGCATGTCCATGAAGCCAACTCCACTGACGGATAAGCAAAAGGCCGACCTCAATGACAAGCGTTCCGCACATCTGAAACCCTTGAAGCATGACAAGAACGTTTATCTTCCTAATCAGCCTATCTGGTTCACGGATGACAATTCGGATGAGTCCAAACCAGGGTACATTGATTCAAATGATACCTGGCCAGACTCATACTGGATAATCAACGAAAAGAGCGACAGGCGGCTCAGGCGACATAAGCGTGACATCAAACCGCGTCACACAATCCTTGCACAACAGCGACCCCAGCCTAGGTCCCTGTAAGATTTACAACAAATCTGCCCGATCATGATCCGACACCAGTTGATCCTCCAGCAGTTTCAGCAAGAGCTTCAAAAGACACACCTTGCACCATGGAATAAACATCGCCTGCCAGCAGTCATGAAAAAGAATTGCACAAGAAATCAAGTGATGAAACAGCCAGGGCTAAACCAGCGGATTCAACACCGCACCTAACAAGGCCATGGTCTCGACGGGTAATCAAGCCATCAACAAACCCAGACTTTGTATACAACTGAGATGAACTTTAAGTAATTAAAACTTCATATGTTCGCTAAGGCGACGATGATCTCCTTCTGTTGAAGTTTAAAATTATTTGTTGAGTTACTTTGCATGCTAATACTTCGGTTCTAAAACCGTCTTAAAAGGGGACATGTATTATTAGCCGTCTTATTGTATTTTGTGTTAGACATTTCATGACTTATTATATGCATGTTGGACTGACCTATGGACATTCTATGTTTTTGAAGGAGGACCTTGTGCTCGGTAGCCATGTTGGCTTTCAACATTGAAGTAAAGAGTTTGTTCTTTCTGTCTTAGTTTCTGGTGCATCGTTTATCGACAAAAGTACAACATTTCGCACAAGTTTTTCGCTTTCATTTGCAGAATACTCACATTTGTCCACTGAAACTCAATTACCATTTCTAATATTCGATGTCGCATCAAGTGACAAAGCTACAACTTCGAATTCTTGCTGAGGTTGCTCAGGTTGTTGTTAGGTACTGAGGGAAGAAATGATGGTTTCACGAGGTTTGTCATTTGCTGTTCATTTGCTTGCGCGGATTCTGCCAAAACCGGAGGGGGACAATTCCTCGTATAGTTGATGGCCTTTCCTTGTAAAAGCAAAGTTTGCATCTTCATGCAAGTAAAGATCAAAAGTCAGGTTAGACGACTTCCACGCATACAACACATGACCCATTCACGGTTCGACTTTATCATATTGTTGGCTTCCAACAAACCAAGTTTCTCGTACAGGACCGATTCAAAAAGTGCAGCCAAGCTGTTACATTCGAACTGGCTTTTACTACTGGTTAATACAATTCTTATACCAAGAAAATACATCCTGTGCCACCGTCTTGATTCCAGGTGCTGAATTTAACAGTTAAAGTTCGAGAAGTCAAGCCAACCATTGTCAACCAACAATGCGTAGATTATAAATTTCAATGTAACCTGTGCGATGCAGGATATGTCGGTTACGCTCGCGGCCACCTCCACGAACGCGTTGATGGACACGAACAAAAGTCTTCGTCGATCTGTAAACATTACTTGAGCGAACATAATTCGAAACTACCAGCTTGTTTTTTCAGGACAATTTCTCGTGCTTGCTAAATGCTCGAACAAATTTGACTGTCTAATTAAGGAGGTGCTTTTTACACGAAAAATTTAAACCATCTGTAGACGTGCTAACAGGCTCGATTCGCCGAAAAGTATTCACTTGGAGAACTTGTAAACTTTTATTATGATAATTTTTAGAAACTATCAAAATCAAATCTTCGCCTTAATTTATTCACTTTGCCTTGAGAATTATGTCACGATAACGCCGAAACGTCGGCTCTTAACTTTTATAACCGTTTGTTTATATTTCATTGACACTTTAGTGTTTAGTGACACTTCGCGCCACGAGTGTGAGAGGCGCGGTGGGCTCATGGTTAGAGTACTCGACTCAGGATCGAGTGGTACCGGTTCGGGTCCTGGCTGCTTGTGTTCTTGGGCAAGACACTTTATTCTCACAGTGCCTCTCTCCACCCAGGTGTATAAATGGGTACCGGCGAAATGCTGGGGGGTAACCCTGCGATGGACTAGCATCCCATCCAGAAATCCTCCAAGTCGCTTCATGCTACGTAAACCGGAGATAAGCGCCGGCCTGATGGGCCTTCAGGCTCGTAAGCAGACTTTACTTTAATGAAATAGTAGTCATCATCAGAGGTTTCGCCAGAAAAAGTAATCACTTCTTTACTCACCAGTCAGACGAATGCATGAGCACGGTACTTAAGCGATCCACTCTCATTACCAATAGAGGATGAGGTAAGAGAACATATCCCTATGCCCCCTGCTAATTATTTTCAATCCCTTGTTTTTAATTTCGCGCCGCGAGTGAGGGCTATCTTTAACCTCGCAATCCATATTCACAGGGCGGACCAATTAACATCCGTTCTTTAAATAACTAGTGTCGTCACCTCATACTAAGATTAGATTGAAAACAAAAAAAAACTATCACTGATAGAGGGCCGTGTATGGGGAATATGTTCTCTTACCTAACCCTCTCGTGCAATACACAGATCACTTGACTCTGACCGGTAGGGTCGTACCTCTTGTTGAACACTAAATTTCATTGGCTGTATAGTGTCGTACTTTCTATTGTTTTCGGTGCTAAATCCATTGTTATCTTTGTTCGTGCTATTGTTCTTTTGCCCAATCCTGAACCCCGTTCACTGAGGTACGACATGATCTGACCCGACTCTGAAGATGAGTTCAGCTAAGGTTGTCCAATGGGTTATCACCAACAGTCCGCCTAAGGACTACACCCACACTAACGGCCTTACTTCAACACTATGATTGAGTGATATGACTCTTGGATTAAAAACAATATTGTTCTTTGTTCCATAAACAGGTAAACTTCAAGCTACGTGCATTGGCAAAGAGGAAGGGTCCCGATAAACACAGGTTTCATCAGTTAGCAAACTCCGTTGAAGAGTTTACATATTGTTTACTTGATCCAATGCGAAAAGATGAGCAATGGCGAAAACAGTTTGGAGAATGTGTCCTAGATGACATTTTGGATGATGCAGTTGACTTCGATCAGAAAAAGGTATTAGGAAGGAAAGTTTTCAAGAGTGTATAGCGTCATCACAGTCCATCATTCTATGAAACGTTTCTTGGAAACAATCTGTACGACAACTCTTTATTCGTAGGGTCTAGTAAAGCAAATACCACAATTACTACCTCCACCATTAACACCACCATCATTATCAACACCATCACCATCACTACCATCACCTTTGGCATCACGACCACCACCACCATCATCATCACCACCACCGTGACCACCACCATCATCAGCACCACCATCACCATGGGCACCACCGTTACCACCATCACCTCCACCAGCACCACTGACTATCACATTCACCAGCACGGCACTACCACTACCACTATCACAATCTTCTTGGACATTCGCGCGAAAATCTTCCCACATTGTTTTTTGTTTGTTTGTTTGTTTGTTTTGTTTTGTTTTGTTTTGTTTTTTTTTAATTTCTCGCTTAAATTTAAGTTATGACTCACTTATTCCAAAATTGGAGAAAAAAAGGAGGGCGTGAATTGGGGCTCAGCGACTTCGTCTCGGAAGAAAAGAGCAATGGAAAATTGCTGTAATTTCGATAAATCGGCCATTAGAAGATATAGCCTCACTGAATTATCATCAAAAGTCATTAAAGTGAAGGTTTCTGTAGATAGGTTTTTACGAGTGTGTGTTTTAGATAACTGCACTCCACCAGGGATGTAGTAAACATTACAGCTAGTTCTCAACGAGCGTCTTCGTAAGCGCTACCTGTTTCAAACACTGTGGGAATTCGCCGGTTATCACGAGGGACGACAATTTAAAAATGTCACTTCTCACGGTGAGATTTTTCCCATTTCATCGTGTTTTGTAGAAAATAATTAGATCAAGTGATTAATGTTGAAAAAATGAGTTGACCGACGCCATGTTTGCTTCCAGTTTTCAGCTAGCGCTCGCGGGCTAAATGAATGACATTACAACACTGCTTGCGTACGCAATAGGGATGCGCAGAAACAATGAGTTCGAACGTCCTTTAGATCTACGACGGTAACATCAAGAATATGTTTTCTATTCATTGTAAGCTTGCGTCTTTTAATAGCACTTTTTCGTGATTTTTTCCAGTGCTTGTAACTTCCAAAAAATAACAAAACTATTAAGAGTCCAAATTTTGAGCAATGCCGCTCAAACCAAGAAAGAAAATCAAAATTCGCCGTCGTGTGGTCGCATTTTCCAATAAACTTGAGATATCAGTGGTCATTTCAGGCGGCAGATTCGCAGAGAATGGGAAAGAATTGTTCCAAAGTTAAACGCACGAGCAGAGCCATTGTTTTGTTCCTTAACTGTTTCGTTAACTGGCGTTTACGTGGACGTCGCCGTGGTACAAACGTACACTTCGATAAATAAGGGAGTAGACCTTTTCCGATATATCAATATACAGCTTGACATCGAGGGCCGGGGGAATAAAACAAAGGAGCTTGTATAAGCGTGTCGACATGTTTATTCAATTTGTTTTGTTTGATACCCCCAAGCCTCCATGTCGAGCTAATATTAATACATCGGAAAAGATTTGTTGCAGCAAGGCCAACGGCAACCCCAACGAAAACGACGCTTCGGAATGTAAATTTGCTCACTTCTTCCAACTCGACTCGTTGAAGTCGACAGCGTGGGGGCGGAGTATCCTGTAGCTGAATTGGTAGGAACGGCGTTGAAGTAAGGGCAGAGAATGTAAGATTTACCTTTGTGTGCTTACGTTGTCGTCAAAATCGTAAATTTGGTCATTTCACATGTTAACAACCCCCTCCCTACTATTAACATACGTACATAAGTCCATGCGTACATGGTTTCGAAAACGTCATCTAAAAACAAATCCTGTCATGGCATGTAAGTTACCAGGCAACGGGCAAAATGCCAACCGAAAAGGAAATCTATGACCTCCGTAAGAGGGGTCGGATGCTCTGCCACTGAGCTACAAAAACTAATGGTGAGGTAGGTCGTATATCTAGGTTCTTATACAAAGCGTCCCAAATGGTCAATGGTCTCGACATAGACCACCTAAAGGACCCTTCATTTTTTACTGTCATTAAGAACTTGCATACCCTTTCCCTCGGTCAATAATTTTTCTCATGCCCCCTCCCCTCCCCCACAAAAAAAATGAGAAACACCCATTAAAAAGAAAACTCAATTATAAAGTCAGCCATGCATGCTGTTCAGTTAACGCAACCATTTTGACAATATCAAGATTTCACATTTTTTTAACACTACAGTTGCATTTGCCACTTTTTACCGCACTGTTAGTAGGGTAAAAAGTGGCAAATGCAACCGTAGTGTTAGTGTAGTGTTGAAACAAGGAGAAGAATTTGCTCATGATTTTAATGCGCAGCTGATCAAGTGTGTTGAGGCTAAGCTTCCTGAATCGTAAAGAGTATGATCTGCCTGGAAAGAACGAAAGCGACTCCCACAGAGCTAGCAGAACAAGAGACGGGAAAGAGCTTGTAGAAGATTAGCAGAGAGAAGCAATGTATTATTAATAGTAACTTTTTTTCTTCATGACAGTTTGCAGGCCTTAGCAGCCTGCAGGTAGCTTAGACTATTCTGGTCGAGCGCTACCATTAAAACTACAGAAATGAAAATTAAGTAACTAAATAGAAAGAAAACTTTCCTGGTTTATTGAAGTTCCCTAGCTTTAAAATTGCATTCTTTAGGCGCGGAAACGTTATTAAAAGCAGACGGAACTTCTTTATAGATTGTAAATTTATTTTTGTTGTGTATTTCGGTGTGTGTGCTTCGGTGAGGATATATATCTTAACAATAATACAACATTTCCCATATTTAAGTATTGCAGAAATATTCCAGGTGACTCCCCCCTCCCACCCTCCCCCTTTTCGCCTGCTTTTTTTTTTTTTTT
>BLFK01000492.1:266378-278641 GCA_014634185.1 Astreopora myriophthalma
CCCCAATACCTAGTAAAAAAAAAATGAACGGTCCCTTATATCATATCGCATAGCTTCGATTCCTGCCTGAGGCTCTGATTTCCTTTTCCGTTGTCCGTTCGTCCATTGCCTAGCAACTTACATGCCATCTTTCTCAAGGGCGCATTACATCTTCACCATCATTCGCAAAATCTCGTCTTGATTTTTCTTTTAACCTGTAAATTGTTTACTTCTTGTCCAGGCAATCAATTAGTATGAATGGCCTCAAAATTTAGAGAGAGAGAGAGAGAGAGAGAGAGAGAGAGTACAAAATCCTTCATTGACTTCATTGACTTCATTAACCTTGATTTTTTCTTCCTCATTTTTTCTTTTTCTTTTTCTTTTTTTTTTTTAATTTGAAACACAGTTCTTTACTCATCCAGTGGTACACAAAGAAATGCATCGAAAATGGCATGGTCGTATTGAGGAATGGAAAGAATGGAAATACTGGCAGCCAATCCTGAGCATCTGCTGTGTCTTTGATTTTGCCTTCACTCTTATGCTGTTTGCTAGCTTTTCGTTGCTGAACAAACTAACTAAAAAAGGTAAAAGGGATCTAATGCAAGTATTGTGGAGTGACAGTGTGATAAGATACATTATTAAACTGATAAACTGAAGGTTACTTAATTCATGCCAGCGCCAACGTAAGGTATAGTTGTAAAAACAATCCGTGGTTCAGGAAGGTGTAGTAAAATAAATATTCCATTTTTGCTGAAGACGAATTCACGGGCGCATGCTGGTCAGGCACACTGTCATAAAGTAAATTTGAAGTATTGATAAAAATTGATATCAGTTTTCTCATTCAATTGCAGGACAACCAGACCCTTTAATTCCACATTCATCAAAACGTTCAATTGCAGAATGGTATCTAATATACTTGGAAATTCCGTACTTGAAGTTTTTTCGTGATACGTTAAGCTACACAGCCCTCGTTTTTCTACACTACGCACTTTGCGTCTCTCCATCAACCTTAGGGTTCAGCAGATTGGAATGCGTCATCTTAATTTTCTTCTTGGGTCGTTTTTTGGTTGAGTGCAAACAGTTCAGATGCGTTAGACGACGATTGAAACTACGAAGGAACAAAGAAGGGGTTGAGGACCAACTACACAACATTACATGGAAGTCACTTCAAATGTACCTCGGGTAAGAAACGAAGATGAATTTAAAACAAGACTTGGCAGAGTCTAGTAATAGCCTTTTAAAACCACTTGACCCCCCTACCAGCTGGATGTGATAACTATGCACTGCAGCGACCCTCGATCAGGGCAAGCGACCGTGTTAACAACACTGCAATCTATATATATATATTTTTTCATCCTTTTCTCTATCTGCTATACCTCTGGTTGTTTTTTGACCGAGCTTGGGCTTTTGGAGCGCTGAAGGTCCAGCTTGCTGTGGGTATGTGTTTTTACCAATTCCATCAGACATAGGATGCCTCCATCACTCCGCCACTAAACCAACCACGACGTCATCGGTAAGAAATCTAGAATGCAGATTTCATTCGTATCCTTACAGATACCGCAGTATTTACACTTGTTAAGAGTGAACTTCATACGCCAATTTATAGACCAAGCAATAACTTTGTGGATATCGTACTGGTTATGTCAGACACTCAGAATGGCCAACACGAGCCAGTTTGTCGGGATTCATCAAGCGGTTTCGAAGCCATCCGTAGTTGTTGATATATGTTGAGAGGTGTCAGCTTCGAGTCCCGACAAACTCGAAGCTGGATGCGAACAGAATTGTCAGATGTCAAACACGGCGATTTGAGGGCGATGGCGGCAGTGGCTTTCGATCTGTTCGGCCTAAAACCGCTCCAGACACACCTAGCTCGCCCCCACAAGAAAATAGCGTTACAAGCGCATGTTCTTATCACGTGACACGAACAAACTCCCGAAGGGAGTCGGGAGCGACAAGAGGAACGTGATCTCTTGGTTTTATTGTACCAACTTCAAATTCACGGCAAGATTCGAGATATACTTGTCCATCATCCAGGTATGAATAATAATTTGTGGCATTCAGTCAATCAATTGACTGTACTCCACAAATTATGTTTACGACCAGGTTGTACATCAATTAAGGGCAAGTTGGATTTCAGCATATTCGGTGAGCATGATTTCAAGGAACTAGACTTTATACGTTTGAATGTCACACGGCTTATCACTTGACTGTGATGATGACTTCCGCTCGGCGTTGCGTAAATGTCAGTCACAGTGATCCATTGCATCTGATTAATTGATTGACTGATTTGATTGACTGATTGATTGATTGATTGATTGATTGATTGATTGAAAAACAGATGTTATGCGCCGATGAACTGGAAACTTCAACGTCTCCTCCGGGTAACCCCTACCATTTGAAATCCCCCTCCCCCTCGGACATGTCACTCGATTTGCTCTAAAGAGCAAATCTTCCCCTCTGAAAAACAATTTAACACATACATGAGTGATTTGGGGGCCGTTGCAGCTGTAAACAAATCGTTTGCCGAGCATCACGTTCCACGATGCAGCAAGTTTAAAGTATTTAATATAAAACGCGGTGATATAAAGATGCTGACCAAAAATGGTACCTTGGAATAAATTTACTGTTTGCTCTGGTTCTATTCATTCCACAACGTTTTTTCCGCACTTCAGTTTCACTGTTCATTGCTGTTTAACCGCTATTCCCAGTAGCTATGCAGATACCAACGCCCAGCAAAGAAGAGCTTATAAAAAATCTGCATGTTGATTGGGGTTGATCGCCAGTTTGTATTAAAATAAAATCTAAAATCGTTCCCCAAATACTCCCTTCTTTTCATACTTACCTTCAAGATTGCTGCAATGATTTTAAACCTTTTCCTGCAAACAACTCCATTACTCGTGCTTGCAAAAACAAGCAAGATGGGCGACTTTAGGCGACGGAGTTGATCGACTTTGCGGCGTATGCGAAGTTTCGAATTGATCGGCACGTTAGACTGCCAGCAGTCAGTCGAGTCACTTTTATGCTTTGCGGGCGGCTTGACTGACTTTGAAGGGACTGCTAGCCGTCTACCGGTAAGTTGCTGTTATCAACTCTCAACTATTTTTTTTTTAATTATTTATTTTTTTTATTGTAGTGACTGTTGGAACTTCGTCGACTGCATTACCCTACTTATCTATTCTGCGATACTCGTACTGAGAGTATATGCCATCACATGGTCTCGACCAGTGAGGAATAACCTAGTGCTCGTTGTCGCTAGCTACCTTTATGGCCTGAATGCCCTGCTCCTCTCGTTCAGAGCTTTTGGTCACGTGATGGAGCAGTCAAAGAAATTTGGCACCACCCAAATAGCATTGTTTAAAATTCTTGGCGACATTCCTGTTGTTGTTGGACAATTTTTGCTGGCTGTCTTGGCTTTTTCCTTTGCTATGACAAAAGTGCACATGGCTGGGAAATCTTGGCTGGGAAATCTTGTTGAAAACCAAAGCGATACACATGACAAGTAAGAGAAGTGTAATATATATTTTTTTAAGTTGTAGTATTGCGTTCTGTAGTCCTCATTTTGGAAGCAATTCAGTCAACAATTGTAATTTTCTTTTGTTTAAAAACGAAGATTTTTAACTGACCTATCAGAAGAAGCCATTGACTGGCAGTCTCTGATAACACTGAAAAGACGTTGAACAATTTTTAACACACCACAACACAATAGCTAACCAACAACTGTTTCCGCAACACCGCCGTGGTTGTTCTTTCAAGCTTCGGTTAATGCTATCAACCCGTTAGCTAAGAGAAGAATATGAACACACTTTGTGGGGTAAAGGGGTAGGGGATTAAGCACTCCAGTCGCAAAATAGCTGACATAACATGTTAGTCTAAAGCTAGTATTATGCAACAAAGAGAGATGATAATTCTCTCTCAAGGGTGATAATCCCTTGGCTGCGGAAGGGGTAGTAATCCCCTACAGGAGGTGATAATCCTCCGGGATAACACTCATTCCCATGGCAACACAGCTATAAGGGTAGCAATCCACAGAATGAATAGCTGCCATGAGTCTATGGGTGAAAGTGTGACCAGCATGGGAGCACTTAATCCCAAACCCTGACTTTATTGTACTATTAACAAATATAAACACGTCTTATGAGCCACAAAATATTAGCAATAGGAATAACAAGGTGCTATCTTGGAAAGGAATATATATTATTGACAGTTGACAATAAGTCCAATGTCCAGAGTTCATGTCCTTAAAGATTGTTGTGACTATTTTTTTTTTAACTATAGCTATTAAGGCTTCATACATTGTCTTTTGAGTACTAGTGATTATGAAATCCTACCAATACGAAGGGAAGGGTGGGAGGGAACTGTGATTCTTGTCAAAGCGAAGAACAGAATGAATCACTAAACAGAAGCAAACGGACAAACATACTTTGATTGACAGAGAGAAAATTCAGCGCTGTGATTGGACAATAAAACTGACTGCGCATGAAGCCCCGTAGGCAAAATGACCTTTGTACCCTTGTATTGCTAGCATTTACAGATAGATTATTGTTTACTGTCAGCTTGACTCTAATAAGCTAAAGGTTGTATCATTAACTGTAATTTATATTCTAGAAATTTTCTACTGAACAATTGATTCGTCTGTGTTTCAGTTTTTCCGAACAGTCCGGACTCTCTTGGTAAGTAAGTAATAGTAATAATAATAATAATAATAATAACGATGACGATGACAATGATGATAATTAATAATTTGTTTTGGATCGAAATTAGTTTTCACCATTTTTATTTAAATTCTAGCGTAAATAAAGGAATTTCGTTCGGGCTCGATACATAATAACACAGGGCTAGTCACAGTTCGCCGCCGTGCATTTCCCTTTCATAAAGAGTCGTTGCCATTTCAACACTTAGTTTCACTGTTATAAGTTTGCTTTTTGCAAATAAGCAAACTGATTACCCAATCAAAAATCTAACCCGGCTATTAGATTAATAGCGCACGTCACTCACCACAAAACTATCGGGTTGCTCGTTCAAGCACCGTAGATTTTGGCTATCTCACCATTCTATATAAAGTATAAACTAGGGTATCTAAAAGATAGTAATGCTGCGGCACATTCTGTTGATGGTGACATCAAGTATAAATAATAGCTGTTTATAGTATCTAAAACTAACCCAAACCTCACCCAAATTCTAAGCCTAAGCAACTTAATTTGATGCGAGTTTGGTTCCGTATGGTGAGAAGTTTGATGCAAGACGAAACCCGCCTCGTCGGGCATTTGATTATAGAGGAGAGCGACACGCTGGAAGATTACGTCATTTATTCTTCGGGAAATTTGCTCGAGACCCATTCCGCGATTCCGCGTGGGTTTCGTTGCCGAAAAGAATACCTTTGGAGCGGTGGCAAAGACACTCGAAAAGCGTTGACAGTACAACTTGACGCTTTGTGAAGGCCTTCCCGATGGGGTATTTGACCGTAATAACTGGCAACATAGTGGCGAATTTGAACAAAATGTTTCTAAAAAGTCCAATTCCCGGGGGTTTGCCCGCGGGGGGTCTGGGGATGGCCGCTCTTGGAGTTGATCGAGACATTAGTTGAAACTACGGTAGGTGTAATTCATGACGAAAAACTTGGTTACCAAGTATTAGCGTCGACCGTAATAAATGGCAACGACCGTTTAAGAAAGGGAAATAGGCTTCGCCGCCTAACTCATGTGATTTATAATGCCATAATCTAACAATAACAATTACTTAACTGGCCTCTACCCTTAAAGGGGCTTTTCAGGGCCAATGAAACAAGTTATAACTGGATGGAAGCAGACCAGTTTGTTATTTACAAGCGCAGCTAAGGTGTTCAACCAGGGACTACCTGAAATAGGAAGTGGTCAGAGCGTGACTTTTGAACCCGGATTACCAGTCTAGCACCTTGGCTTACCACGCTGCCTCCTCCTAAGTAATGTATCAAACACGAAAAAGAGTGGCATCAGATGTCCAAACACTCAGAAGCGAGTAACTGAAACCGAAGCCGAAGGTCGGGTTTTTTTCAGCGAATTCTAAATGTTGGCATACAGGATGAAACACTCTTTTCACCGTTGGGTATTCAAGAGAAATTTGAGTTTAAAGTTGCCGAAATTTATGCTAAATATAATTAAGATCACATATCCAAACTTCCTTCACGGTGGTGATTTCTTTTGTTTTGGACTTAGGCATTATTAATGTTAAACTAAGTCCATCGAAGGAACGAGGATGGTTACAATCGGGAAGATTAACAAAGATTTGAAATTAATTTAAAAATAGAGGTTAACATTTCCAGAAGCGAAAGCCGCTGTAGTTTATTTATTCATTCACCCAAATGGATGACATCCATTTATTCATTTGTTAGTGTTTGTTTAGTTTTGTTTATTTATTTATTTGTTTATTTATTTATTTATTTTAACAGTTGGTTGAGTATATTCATTCATCTGGGATTTTCACTAGTTGACATATCAGACTTCCAACCGACGATGCCTAAGGATTCATTATCAGAAATCGTTGTTGTCCTCCTTTACGCCTTATTTCTTATCTGGGCAGTCATCCTTCTCGTAAATATGCTGATAGCCTTGCTGTCGAACAGTTATCAACAAACAGAGGTGATATTAGTGTATTAGGTTAATTTCCGCCGGCAACGCTAGCAACGCTAGCAACGCTAGCAACGCTAGCAACGCAAGCATTGCACCACAGCCACGAATATAACAGCTGTTGGTTCAAAGAGGAAATGGCGTCGGCGCAAGCATAAGTACATAAACATGGATGTCGATTATGCCGTATGAAAACGGAACGCAGCGTAAGCACCAGGAGCATAATATTCCTTGTAATTCAAGCCGGCGAAAAGCAATAATGCCACTGCATATGTTCGTGTATGCTGGCACCTGTGTAAGCGTTGTTGCCAGCGTCACCGGTGTAAACCAGTCTTAGTCCGCCGTATGGTGCAGTTATCGGAGTGTTAGCCTGCTTAGCTGACGGTTGCTGGGAAGCGAGCGAGAGAGCGGTGAACCCGCGCAAACGAGCGGCGAAACCGCGAGAGTAATGGTCTGGAGGACAGCATGAAACCAAAGCACTAGAAGAGTCTTAATACGCATAACTGCAGTGAACTTTGTTTTAGATTGTTCATTTTATTGTTATTTTTTTTTTAGGTTTTAATTGGAGTAATTACTGAAAAATTGGATGTTTTACTCTTTCAAGGAAAACTCGTTAGAGGAATGGGCTTTTAAACGAGCAGTTACGATTGAGGAATACTACGACTATGACCCGATACCAGTGCCCCTCAATCTAATTTACAACCTTGGAAAATTTATCTATCACCTGATATGGAAAGAAAAGGACAGTGACACGAAGAACGAGGTATTATAAAGTTTAGGGTTACACTTCCGCTTGTAACCAGCTGCAGTTTCCACAGCAAAATACAACCCTATGGTAAAGCAAACCACAAAGCAGGCATGACATTATGACACAACCGCCAATGGACAGTAACAGTGAAACACGGATATGATACAACAAAACAGCCTTTTTGCTTGTTTGTTTGTTTGTTTGTTTGCTGGTTACCACCAACTAACGAAACATTGATTCTTGTACCTCGTAACTAACAAGTGACCCAGTATTTAGTTATCGTTTTCTGCATTTACAAATCCCTTCCTTTGCTTTTTTTTTACCATCTCCTATAGCCGTGAAATGGATAAATTCGTGGTTATGTTCAAGCCACTCGTAATGAATTGGGCCTCCTCAGAGGGGAAGATAGTTTGGACGAGAGGAAAGTCTGAACGGGCGAAAAAAAAAAAAAAAAAGAAGGCCAACCAACAAAAGACAAGGAAGGCGAAACAGTTTTACCAGAACAGTTTCAAACGGTCGGGGTGCGCCAGGCGTTCTGCAATCTGATTGGATTCTTTCGTCATTAGCCTTTTTTTTTTTTTTGGCTTTGCTTTTGTTGTTGTTGTTGGTTTTTTGTTTTGTTTGTTTGTTGCTGTTTTTTGTTTTTTGTGTGTGTTTTTTAGTGACATTGCTCTTTGTCCTTTTGGCAGTTTTGCTCAGTATATACCAACGCTCCGTTCTAAATAAGCCACTTCCGAGTTCGCGTCGGCCTCTTTTTCAAAGGGAGTCTAATAAGTGCGAAAGTTTTGTGATGTTAACTTTGCACTGATATGAATGAAAACTTATTTTCATACCTGAGAAAGACTTTGCCGCTACACTCGCTTTGAAAAGAAGATACTGGTAGAATATCTCCTTATTGATCCTCATTTTTCAACACTGTAACTACTGGTTCAATAGCACGGGGATGACTTTAGTACTGACGAGAGCAAACTTGCCAACAAAAGGACTCTTGACCTTCTATCTTACATGCTTACGCCCCAAACCTGAGTGTTCTTGTTTGGTGTTCAATAACGGACTCCCGCAATACTTGTCTTGCTTGACAAGTATTGCTTACTTGTAAGACAAGTATTGTGGAATTAATAATACTGCTACCGTAAATACTCGCTTCTGATTGGTTGGAAGCGGATCAATTTATCCCAAATTATATCGATAGCTGAACAATTAAATTTTAATTGTATCGGTCACATTTGAGCAATGGAGTCGGATGAAACTTCCAGGTTTTCCGTCTCAGCCAAAGAGATTTCTACACCGAGCTAAAGAAGGACGGCAGCGACAACGAGCCAGAGTCCCTGGGAGTTATGCAAGCGTCTCTAGACCGCTACTTAAAGAACAAAGGTTATAAGGTTTCAATTATTCGGGGAAGGGAATTCGCAAAGCCTAACAAAATTCTGAAGGGGAAAGCGATTACACTTGGGCACGAAGGCAAGGGAACAAGACCAAACGCAACAGATGCACTCACCTGGGAAGAAGAAGAAATGCTGTAGAAAGAGGGTCGACTTGGACGGCATACTCCAGAAGTCCTTCTAAACACAACTTGGTACTTGGTGACCCAACATTTTGGGTTAAGAGGAAGGTAAGAAAACTTGCGCGTTGAACACTTCAAGTTCGCAAAAGATGAAAATGGCCGCACGTATGTCACGTTTGCCGACTCAAACCCCACGAAGACGAGAAAATCTTCCATAAAGCTCCAACGAAGGATGGTAATTCCAAGAATGGTGGCTATTGGCGGTGAGAGGTGTCCAGTTAGCATTTTTGAAGAATTTATCAGCCGTCGATTACGTGAATTTAAAGAGAGCGGTCCACTGTACCTTGCCATCAACTACAAGCCAAAGTCCAACATTTGGTACAAAGCACAAAGGATGGGTCAAGGAAAGATTGGCAAGATCATGCAATCCATTGTCGAAGGAACATCGGTTGAAGAAAGAGCAACAAACGAGTGGCAAGCCATATGCCCCCCGCAAAATTCTCGTCAGAAAGCTGGACTAGCTTGGATATAGCAGAGATGAAATTTCTGCCATCACTGGGCACTCCAACATAAAACCTCTGGACTCGTACCTGGACACCATGAATGAAAGAAAGTCGACCGAGCTTTCTCTGGTTGTGAGTGGTATTTCGAGGAAAGCTCTGCAGGTGCAAAATCCAAGCAGCAGCATAAGGTCCGCTACTCAGCTCGCCGTCCAAGAGGACAGTGCTGTACAGCAGCGCAGCATGTCAACACCTACTTCACAGATGTCTGCGAGTACTCAGTCTTTTACTGCAAGCTCCACTACCGCTGATACACAGCTGCATCAGCTTCCTCCCATTCATCTGTCGTCTATTGGAAATAATATCAGTTTCCAGGCAACAATCAACATCACATTCAACATCCAGCCTCCACAATGATCAAAAGTCCTTGGTTTGAAAAACTTTAGAAGAACTTAGACGAATGTTTTTTACAGTAGTCTTCCCATTTCTTTCTAGGTTTAAGCTCGGTTTTCCCACATGAGTTCGTCCTGGTATCTTTAACTTTATGTAATGGTTTAAATCAAGGCTGTAGACTTTCCAGAATACGTTTTCATGTGAGTTTTGTCGGTAAGATAACACTTTTACCGTTTCGACGTGCACTTCCTTTCCTGTAGATCATTTATCAAAAGGTCGCTTATGCGTTCAGAGCATAGTTAGTGGAGGGGACTGCCATTTCCCCTCCACTAACTATGTTCAGAGTTTTGACAGCTTTCAAGCCAATAAAATTTAGCATCATGTTGCAAACTTGGCACATGCTCAACTTTGTAGCTCGTTCGTGAAAGAAAGAAACTATTTTACGGAGAACTTTGGCGAAAAGTGTTGAGAAAACACTAAAATATTCAATCACAGCGTGGCTTCATTTTAGCAACCCTCTATAAAGAAAAGACGTCAGATAGAAGCTTGTATTTACGGTTGCCGTATTATTAAAAGGAAATCGATCTTTTTTCCCCAAACAATTAGGAATTAATTGTACTTGTGAACAGATCGGACTTTTTCTAATTTCCACTCGTGGCTGCGCCACTCGTGGAAATTGCTAGAAAGTCCGATCTGTTCACGCGTACAATTAATCCCTAATTGTTTCTCGAACAGATCGATTTCCTATACTAATTGTAATTAAGGGTAAATAAGGGAGCATAGCTATCAATTCTATTTTCATTTTGATGCTTTCGACATATTTTTTTATTGTTAATCTTACTTAAGGAAGATATCGAATACCATTTTGGAAGGATAACTAACGCAAGAACACGATGTTTTGGCGTCACCCTGTCGCCATCATCATAATGAATAATCTCAACATTATTCATTCTATTTTTCACACCTAACTTCTATATATTGTAACTTATTCCTTTGATAATTTTCATTTGATAATGGTGACAGGATGACGCCAGTTTTCCTTCTAAAATCGTACGTAATTCAGCTTTTAAGCTGCAAAGTTACGACTAATAAACTACCTACCTACTCTACCTGCCTGAGATTGATTGATTGATTCCTTTTCTCAAAACATGGCTATTTAAGTAGTTAACAGTACCTAAAATAGTTATTTTGGCCTCTTTATTCCTCTAGGTTTTAATCAAGGAAACGTTTAAGGAGCTTGAAAAGGAATACTTCGCAAAATACACAAATCTGTTTCCTGTTACAGGTAAATGTATTGTAGCGGAAGTGCTGTATACCACAAGTGGCTCCCGTATCACGTGCGCGGGAGACTGGGTGATTCTCTCTTGTAGAGTCTGCCATCTAGAGCCCGCGTTGCTGATTTCTTGCCCTATCGAATTATTTTAGAAACTTAGGCTGGTTTTAAGTATGGCCACATTACTTTAATCTCAGTTAAGTGCAACTGTTTATGATGTTGTTGTTACTGTTGTTGTTTGTTGTTTGTTTTTGCTTTTCTGTAGAAGGCTGGATTCAACGTAATTGATATTACAGTAAATAGCGTGATACTCCGGACGATGATACAAAACAATACTGACAAATAAAAATTGGAATTAAACAGTGGCTCCTCCATAGATTTGCTATTCGTCCAGATCGAATTGGGATTTGGAAATGTTTGTTTTTGAAGAGAAAAGAAAACCGTACTACCGGGAGAAAATCTTCTTGCAGCAGAGGATCAACAACTGTCCCATTCCCGCTCCCCAGTTACTGCTGAAAAGGACCGTGTCGATCGGTCAAGGCCAGTGGCTGTCGTTTCGAAGACCTGAGTGCAAAGTCCAAAATTCTCAGTGGACTGAAGAGTTGTTTGTCAGTCGAACACATCAAGACTAGTTCGCTACAATGGGTCAGGATTGCTGTGATGTTATTGTCAGTAAGACTTAAATGGTGTTTGCCACTTGTGACTGGTCAGTTTCGATTCGTCGATCGGTAAAGCTTCAGGGCCTCAGTGTGATCTCTCCTCCCATCTCCACCCCTGTCCTGTGTCTAGAAAATCGAGCAATTCTGCTATAAACGGAATCAAGCTTCCTCGTGGCAATTCTATTTATTATTCTCACGAGCTGTCTATCGCCCTTATTAATAATCCTTTTTCATTTATAGCTAGGACCCTGGGGCCCGTTTCTCGAAAGTCCCGAAACGTTTCCGGGCCCGAAAAGCAATTTGTAAAACTGCGATCCGCTTATTCCGAGAATCTGGTCTTTTAACATGCTTTCAAGATAAGAAGGAGAAAACTAATTTCAAAGTATCAGGGCTGAAAACGTCTTGTGTTGCAAGATACTGCGAGAATTATGGCTCCCGAAATACGCCCGAAAAGTTTCGGGACTTTCGAGAAACGGGCCCCAGGTTGGCAAATGATATTCATGTCAATGAAGGCCGTACCTGACATTCGCATTATGTCAACAAGACTACTCGTTGCGGATTCCAACTAAACCGACCAGCGTTTTGAACTTTTTTTTTTTTTTTTT
>BLFK01000492.1:278651-288723 GCA_014634185.1 Astreopora myriophthalma
TTTTTTTTTTTTTTTTTGCTTTTATACTAATTATGCAAATAACGATCTACTGGCCATGTTTTGGACAAAATATCTTCAAGACTCTTGCGCGAATGTGCTGATTTAACAGCAGACCACTCTGTACTATGTTTAATCAAGCTATTGTTTCTGGAATTTTTCCAGTCAAAGTTGTTACTGTACGGTAACTGGAGATTTTGGGGGATTCCAAAATCAACAACGAAAATAGTTACCAAGGTAGCCCTAAGTGGTGTTTTCAAATCAAATGCTTCAAGTTCAAGTTGACAGATACCACAATGTGAGCAGTTTGAATAGACGGTAAAACATATTTTCTTCAGTTAACAGCTGAGTTCAGTGTAAAACTCATTGGACTATCTTCTGAAAGATAATACAACAGTTTTACTTTTTCCATGTAAAAACGTAATACGACGAATGAATGACCATTTCATTGAAGAGTTATAAACAAACGTCAATATTTAATACGCAAACGGTTGACCCAATTATATGTAGAATATCCGACAAGTTATATCTTGGGTGCTACTGAACGTACGAACTTTCTTAAAGATAAAATTGAGGTGTTAAAATGTAACATTTTTTTTCTGACGCGCTAGGCAAATGTGAACAGAAACAAGAGAAATATTCTGCTCAATTGAAACTTTGCAGTCTAAATACTTCAAGTATACTTTGAGTATGTAAACCTTTTCTGTATTTAACTTGGAAAACTTATTTGACTGTCTTCTGGAAGATAATACGACAGAGTTTTACTTGCAATACGAATGAATCACATTAATTTTAGCGGATAGTTATTTGTCCACAGAATGTAAACAAACGTCAGAATTACGCAAATTGTCGGCCGGGCCCGAATGTACAATATCCGATAATTTATATTTCGGGTTCTACTGAACTTACAAACTTCGTTCTATTTAAACTATTTCAGACCGCTGGACAAATGTGAACAGAAATTACCTGATCAGCAAAAAAAGAATTCCTCTGCATGCATGAAATTGACAACAGCATTCCTCCCGAGAACTACTGTAACCACAAAAAAATTTGCATCACTGCACGCGTAACTTGCTTAATAAAAAGATTGAATAAACAAACTCAAACGAAGACCATATTACAAGATGTAATAGAACAAGTAGGACACCGGTTGGTTAATGAAGTCATTCAAATAAGTTCGATTATTCACAGTATTAATAGATTCAATGGCTTTAATAAAGCAAAGCAAATACTAAACAATACCTTCTACAGATTTCCACATTTCAGAGCGTTTCAATTAAGTTATCTTCTAGTCGACTCAGCACTTCAGTATTTTTCACTGAGATATTGAGATGATTTGAAGTATCGTACACCATTTCAAACTTGTGACACATTCTATTGCATACAATCACACTGTTCCGCACTCGAAACAACGTGTTTACACAAAAACTTTGCCGCAGTCCATGGAGGCATCGTTAAACGAAACCAAAATAAGACCAAAATGTTTATCCACAAACTGTACCGAGTTCGCGAGATGCAAAATTAGTACCTCAATATATTGTCGCAATGTCTTCTTCCCGAAAAGCGAGTGTGACTTCGAGCTTGATATCAGAGTGGATACCATTGGCCACAAAACAAAACTAGCCAATCAGAACAAGCGTTGCAATTTGCGACTACGATGAACAAAACGGAGAATCGACGCAAACTTTACCGCGACTGCCCCTGGCATCCGCGTAATTAGCACCTTATTTGTTTACCGGCCCGATCAGCGTTTCCAGTTACTCCTTAGGAGACACCAAGGGTAAAGTTGCTATTCCACAGCCACGCACAAATTATACGAAAAATACCTTTAGATACTTTGGAGCAGCTCCCTGGAATAACCGACCAGTAGAGCTGCGGAAGGCTGATTCTCGGCTTAGAGTGTTCCGGGCTGGTTGCGAGCGTCTGTTGTTATCGAGTGATATTTAGAATTAATACGCAGGGCTCCCATGTAGTGTAGGTTTTATCCTACCTTTAAGTATTATAGTGATGGTACGTGGTTAGGGCAGTTTAGCTCTAGCCATTGTATATATATCTTTCGTAAATATTCCTAGATGTAGTTTGGTTTTATAGCCTCTGTGTGACCACTTTACTGTGTTCAAATAAAGTTATCCATCCATACATCCATCCATTCATCCATCCATCCATCCGTGCGATGCTGGCCGTTACCAAGCACACAAATTTGTCCCAGGTGGTAGGGTAACCGTACCTGTGAAATTCTGCTTGTAAACCTGGGCTATCTTTAACCCTCCCAGTAAGGTAACCCTAGCAGTAGGGCCACCCTCCCTGCTTGTAAACAGAGGGATGTACAGTCACTGGAAGATGAAGCAGACTTGTTAACGGACCGCAGTATTCTGTAAATGTATCAATTCAATTGTTTTTGTTGTTGTTGTTGTTGCTCTTTTCTTTGTTTGTTTTGTATCTTACTTTTGTGGGTGTTTCAAATTTCTTCCAGTTTATCACGCTTAATTGGTATGAATTCAAGTTTTCATTTTATGATATTCGGAAATCATTCTGGTTTCTAATTTTGGCCTTGCGTTTACCGCTAAAATAGGTTGCTGTACAGTTTTTGTTCACAGAATTAAAGCAAACTTTCCAAACCCAAAATGAACCGATTACCCAGCACAATAGTGTGCCTAAGCTAACGCCGTTCCGATTGATATACTTAGGTGAGAAGAAACTTGATCGGGTACTGAAGGAAACCGAGAGAAACAGTCAAGTGGCCTCTCAGATTCTTTGTACAAGCTTCAAATCCGAGGGAGGAGACCTCGGAATTCCTCTTCGTGGGCCAGAGGTGATTACATCAGTTTTCATTTGAGTGTCGTACGTAATTACGCAACACTTTGTTTTGCTCTATGAACTGCAAAACTAAAACCAAATGTGACTAAGGGCGCTGTCCTTTTGCCAGAACTGGCCGGCCAGACCGGTCAGTTGGCAAAGAAAATGCAACAATTTGAACAAACAGTTGCATTATATTCCTCCCATTCTTTTGGAGGAGTATATTTAACAAATAGATTCCATGTTGCCGTGCGTCTGTTCAGTAATGGATCATAGATGACGTCAAAATGTGGTAAGAACAAAAAAGTGGCGCACGAGGCGATAGCCGAGTGTGTCACTGATGTTCTTATCACATTTTGACGTCTTCTATGATCTATTACTGAACAGACGCACGGCAACATGGAATCTATTTGTTTTATATAATAAATAGAAAAAACAAAACAAAAACGCGTAAATGACGTCATTCATGAGTCTGTCCTCCAGTGGATCATAATAGAGTTTATTATATAAATCTTGTTCGAGAAGGGTGTTATTTTGAGGGCGTTGTAGAGTTAGCCCACCCAAATGCCCGGTCTTGCTGGTCAGTTCTGTCAAATGGAAAGCGCCCTCAGTCAGACTCGTTTTCTAGCGCTTGATGTCGGCAACCTTTACTTAGCTTGCCTTCTGTCTGGCTGGTAAAACCAATTTTCTGGATTACTTCGATTTGTGGTTGCCTGAAGGATCTGTTTCCTCAAATCCCCGACACTCTAGAGCGAGTTTTTTAGTACCTAGCATACGCAAATTGATGATCACTGAAGAGGGATTGTCAGCTGCAAATCGCTGGAGATCATTGTTAGCAAACGATTCGTGCACTTTTGAGATACAGGGGAGTATTGAGATTGGTTTGTAATTATCACGTTTGGTCTGGGACCCACCTTTAAACAAGGGAGTCACTCTAGCCGTTTTCCAAGCGACCACATTGGAAGAATGCGTTGAATAAATTAGCCACAACGTTACTGATGTAAGGTGCAACAGTCCTGATGACTTTAGCTGGAATAGAGTCTGCACCTGTGGCCTTGGAAATATCCATAGTTCGCAGAACCTTGAAAACGTCGTTTTCACTCACGGCATGAAATTTAAAGATGTGGTTGGAAATAGATGAAAGCAAGAGACTATGAGGTGTAGTCTCTTGATGAAAGACCATCCTGTTGTAGGTCAACTGGGCTATCATGGGATTGCTCACTGCCTAACAGCGAGGAAGCGATTGTTGTGAAATACTCGTTTAGAGAATTTGCAATGTCATATTTGTCGATTAGCTCTTTACCATCGACTTCTATCTAATCGATGTCAGTGCGGTTGTTCTTGGAGGACAAGACTTGACGTAGAGTATCCCAGAAGGCTTTGGGCTTGCCTCGGTTTTCTTCAAGCTTGTTCCTGAAGTAATTTTTCCTAGCCTTTCTGTTCATTGCGGTGACTTTGTTACGAAGGAACTTGTATTGGTTCCAATCCGAAGATGATCGGGATGTTTTAGCCCTTTTGTGTACTTGGCCGCGTGTTCTCATAAATTTGAGAACAGTACTGTCAAGCCAGGAGTGCGTCTGTTTTCGAATGCGTTTCTTGTTTAATGGGAAATGATGGTCAATCAGGGATTTCATCAGTGATTCCCATGCTGAACACATGTCGTTCACATCGGTGAAAGAATCAATTGTTCGGGTGAGTCGCCAAGCCATGCATAATTCCATAGATGGGATAATGGTCGCTAAAGGCTATGTTCATTACGCCTGCCTTCTTAAACTGGGTGTTGAAGTTATTAACACATCAATGAGGGTTCTTGTTTTAGAAGTCACACGAGTTGGTTCATTTATCAATTGTTCAAGTTCATTGGCCATGGTAAATTCCAGCAGCCTATCCGTTTGCCTTGAGGTGGTATTTATGTCACAGTTGAGATCACCAATAACAATGACTTCTAATTTGTTCTTAGTAGCAAGCCTCATAACATCGTCCAGATAGTAAAAAACCTCAAGGGGTTTATCTGGAGCCCTGTATACACATCCGATTGAATAATTCACATTTTTGCATTCGTATCCAAATGACTTCAAAATCGTCCTCTAAATCCCTTCTTGCAGTGTGTTTGGCACCGTCCAATATATACAGGTCGACTCTGCCTCCCCTGCGATTATTTCTTCGGTCAAGGCAATGCACAGAATCACCCGGTAAATCAATTTCAGAGTCCGATATGGAGTTGTCCAGCCATGTCTCCGTGATGCCAATAAATAAAGGACGAATGTCTTGAAAAGTTAGCCTCAGTTCGTCGATATGAGCCATCATGATGATGCTTCTACAATTGAAGTGGGCCAGCCAAGGTTTAGTATGGTCAGTAGGTAGACGGAGGGTGTTCGTCAAAGTCTTAGCGTTGGGACCGGCGGTTATTTGACAATGTTGTTCTGGGCACGGATTAACAAGATTTATGCCGCTTTATTATTGAGCATTATTATTGAGGGGTTGAAAGACGCAGACGACGCTGAAGAGTAGTTGATTCTACGTCTTAGAAAACGTTTCCTGATGTAACAGCCTTTGTAAATGTGCGAAAAGTCCTTCGATGATGGTCCAACTTCAAGATGGCGGGTGGACTGACTTCTTTGCCAACAACTCCAAAGGCTTATGTCGGCGCTTAAAGAGGTCTGCTGAAAGAGGTTGGTCTGCATGGTTGATCCACTTTGACCCGATAACGCTTACGTTCGAGAACGGATAGATAAGATAGAAGCAAGCAAGAACTTGTTGCGGAGCTCGAAAACGAGCTTACTGCGGCCATGATATCGCGCACTGGTGAAATCAATTTTCTTACGTAAATGCAGAATAGGTAGTATTACAACAAATTTCACACGATCACAACAAGTTTCATCACCGTCCGATCGCTGGATCGGCGTATAAAATAGCCGGTATATGGCACGTCAAATATCAGCGATTAAATTCGCCGCAATTCGTCTAGTTTGCCAGCTCCTGCGATTTTATGCACCGATTGCAGCGAATTGCTCAACGATTCAACCAATAAGACTTTACGATTTTATCACGCAACTGATTAGGCCTGGGAACAAAAGTAGAGTGGAAATCCGCTGCGATCGGCGTATAAAATCGCAGGTGTGCCCGTACCGCGCAGCGACCAAAATTCGCTGCCGATTTTCGCTGGTGATCAAAATCGCTACGATCGGCGAAATCGCCTAGTGTGTCGCTGGCTGTAGGGCAAACGATTTGCTCTGTAATTTCTATTGTTTTGGTTTTGCGAGAGTCTATTGAAAGTCGCTCCATGTATTCAGTGTTTGCATGTATGCATTTACTTAGTAGCTTTAACCTCAGTACACGACATATACTGATGCCTCACTAACGAAGCGTATTCAATTTTTGAGGCGTGGGAAGATGTCCTCGATGGCGTACAGATAGAGGGTCACCTTTTGACAAGTAAATGTACGGAGTCGTGCCTACCATCGAACCCAAGATGCTACCATGGTGCGAGGTACTACTGGCCCCTTTCACCGAGCTTTCCTCATTTTGAAGTGAGTATCAGTGTTTCATGTCAGGCTAAACCATATTTTTTAAATTGTAAGGTTTGACTGGCTGGGAGATTGCGGGGGAAGAAATTCGGGCGCCCGGGAAAGCGATATGTGCTCGAGGAGGGAGAGAATGGCCGCCCCTCCCCCTCCCTCCTCGTTTCCATTTCGCATTCTCGCACGCTGGAATTTCTTCGCGCCTAATCTCCCGTTTCCTTTCCACTTCAAATGCTTGTCACGCAAGCTGCCACCGTATATCATCTACCACAACAATGCAAAACCGGGTCATAATCATCGTGCTTTTGTCGCTGTTTTTGTGAATACACCCGCTGTTCGTCGCTCATTCTCGCTTGATGGCGGTGAGTGACGAAGGGCTGCTGTACAGGCAGGCTTTAAAGCTATGAAAACCTTGACGGGACCGCCAGTCATTTACACAGCAAAAGAGAACTTCTAGGGATCTTTCTACTCCTTGGAATGTTTAATAATAAGAAGAATATACAAAAACTTATACAGCGCATATCTAAACGGGAATGACGCTTTACAAGATAATAATAAAAAACTAATGTAAAAAACAATCATGTCAATGTTCAAGATATACAAAAAATATATATCTATATATATATATATATAATAAACAGTATCAACTAGTTACAAAACTTTTTAAAAAGATATGTTTTTAGATTTGTCTTAAAATATCTAGTCCAGACAAGTTCTTTAAATTATTTGGAAGTGAGTTCCACAGTTTCGGGCTGGCGTATTGAAAAGTTCTTGCCCCAAAAGTAGTACTTTTAGCTTTTGGAACCAATAGATTGTTCTTTCCATCTTGTCTAGTTGCTCGGTCAGGTCTTCTGCATAATAATTCCCTGAGGTAGGTGTCATGTGAGTTAGCCTCCTATCACGTGACGTTGCGCATGTATAAGACAGTTGAGAGAGAGACCGGGTGGCGCGGGAAAATTAAGATCCTAACGGAAGATGTACACAAGAGTCGTCGTTTGATTAAATGATATTTGTTCATGTTTAACTGAACTCCTGACTGAACATTATTGTGTAACATCGATGTGACAGTAGGCAGGTGTGCGTCCATGGAGTGACTTGCATACCATGATTAGAATCTTGTATTCAATCCTTGATCTTATGGGCAGCCAATGAAGATCTTTCATGACAGGTTTGATGTGGTCATATTTCCGGGTTTGGATGATGAATCTTGCTGCAGTATTTTGCACACTTGGTAGGTAACTGAGGCTTGATGCGGGTAGTCCGTAAAGGATCACATTGCAGTAGTCAAGCTTGGAGGTGATCATAGTCTGAACCATTACTTTCGCAGCATCAGTACTGATGCAAGGTCAAACACTGTACAAATTCCTCAGTTTGAAAAGACAATTCTCGGTGATGTTAATTATATATGACTTAAAAGTCATGTGACTGTCGAGATCACAACCGAGGATTTGAATAGATCGTGATAAGTTAAGAGATTCGTCTCCGATGTTTAAAGGTGACAGCTGAGAGTAATTGTGACGTAGGTCCCAACGGCCCGAGAAGAAAGAAACAAAATAAAACAAAACAGAACTAACACACGCACCTTAGCGCAATTAGCCACCATAGACTTCTTAAAAAGACAACTAATGATTTAAATTAAGATATTGACACGCAAACGTACGAACACGAATAAAACTAATCTTACTTAAACTAACTTATTGCCATAGACAATAAACGATAAATTAATTTCAACCTATTACAAACTAAACTATTTACAACGACTCTAAACCTATAAATATTTACAACGGAAACAGTTCAGTTCTTTCAAATCTTCAAGCTTCTCGCTTAACTCGAAACAAATCAACAAAAAACGACAAACCAAACCAACAACCAAACCGCACTTCTTGCCTTTCTCTCCTATCAGTCAAAGCTCTCCTTTATCTGCTTTTTTCTTTGGTTCTCCCGCTGTCAACACTGCCAGTTCTCCGGCTCGCTTGCTATTTCTTTCTTTTTGCAGCGACTAGGTCTTCGTTGAAGCTCACCGACTCTTCGTTGATGCTCTCCGCCACCGACAAAGGAGTTTTGTCGTCGAATTCTGGCTAGTTCCTGGTAATGTCTCTTAGCAGTGTTATCACATCTTCAGCAGGTCCCTCAACGTCTCAGCCTTCTCACTTCTGTTCACCAACAACGTCTTTTCTATCAACTGTTCACCACTCCTTTCTTATATTTATATACCGAATATTAATTCCACAATTAACACTTAACGTACATACTTATTGTTTAAAAGGTCCTACATTTACAATTCATTATACAAAATAATTATTTGAAGAACAAATAAACTTACAAGCTATTCCTTAAGTACTAATTACGGTTTACTACTAGGATACATTGACACCAAACAATCAACACCAACAAACAAACCATACAACTGGGAAAACAAGGGACAACGGAAGAAAAGAATTTTGTGACAGTAATCTAGATTTCTTCGAGGCCCAGTCAGGGCAACGTCTTTGGTTTTGTCGTCATTTAATTTTAGCTTATTCGTCGACATCCAGACACGAATGTCAGCTAGAAGACTTTCCATCTGGGTCTTGACCAAAGAGCAGTTGCCTTTCTGAAAGGAGATGTACAATTGGCAATCGTCTGCATATATATGGTGTTAAATTCTGTATTTTAATGTTACAAGGTTAAAACAGCAACCGAACATATAGATATACACAAGATGGTTCCGTTCTCGCTGCAACACTCCCTCTCGCACCCATGGCATTATGGGATGTCCAACACAAGCTTCCGGTCTATTTAAACATCCGGTTTTGATACATTACATATTGATCTCAACATTAAGCTTTCTTGCAATGTCTCCGAGAGGTAGTAAGTACATAGTGAAGAGCTTGGGGCCCAAAAGTGAGCCTTGTGGTACACATCAGATCATGTATTTCCGATGTTGTGCCGTCAATAACAACCCTTAATCTTCTCCTAGTAAGATATGACTTGAAACAGTTAAGGCAATTACCAGTTATACCAAACTGGCTTTCCAGGCGACGGAGGGGAATGTCATGATCGGTCGATGTTTAAAGACTGTTTAAAGAGATGTTTTTATCACCTGGAAAAAATTGATCTGTTCGGATTTCTTAGCTGAAAATACCCTGCAAGCAGAGGCCCTTCGATCTTCCTAGATAGGTCGGGAAGAGGAAGGGACCTCTGCCAGCCGCCTCGACTTTCTTTGATTTGCCGCTCATCCAACTATCTGGATGAGTCAGACCAGTTTTGAGTAGTCAAACCGGTTTTTCGTTGTTTGCGCATGATCACTCGCGCGTGATCAGTATTTTTGAATTTACAATGGTATGGCAGTTATGACCTTTGCTCTCGTGATTATTGTGAGTTCACGTGGGTAGTTCCCCCGTCACGGCGAAAGCAGAAAGCTACGAATTTTGTTTTATACATAAACATACGGCATTTGAAAAGTCTAAACTATCTTGAGTGTGTGAGGAAATACTTTTTTTTTTTTTCAGTTACAGCGTGTCTTTCAGAGAGATTTTCGCAAAAATGTCGAATGTTTATTTCAGTTTGGCGGATACTGGTCACGCTTGACTGACGCTCGGTTACCTTTGAATTTAACGCATGCTCAAAAGGAAAAATCGAGGCGGCTGGCAGAGGCCTCTTCCTCTTCCCGACTTATCTAGGAAGATCGAAGGGCCTCTGCTCGCAGGGTAAGCTGAAAATTTTCGCACACTTCAATTTTCAGCTTACCCTGCGAGCAGAGGCCCTTCGATCTTCCT
>BLFK01000492.1:288733-305395 GCA_014634185.1 Astreopora myriophthalma
ACCTTTCTAACAGACAGAAATTGCAAAAATATCCCTTCCGAAAATGTAAGCATAGTAGGGGACTATTTTCCCCTCCATTTCCCTGCTTGCGAATCTTCTTGGTGGTGTTTTAGTTAAGAAATTGTGACACAGGCTTTCAATGTATTCAATTTAATGTACCAAAGACCGAAAAATGATTACAGAAATTAATAAATTACACACGGGATGCGGAAACAAATGAAAAGAAATAGAAATAAATACAAGGTTTGTGCACAAAACGAATGCTAGACTAAAACTTGGAACAAGAGACATGGAGGCTGCACTGGTTCCAAAGTAATGGATGAAAGAATGAACACACAAAGGCCTTGCATTGTCATGAAGACAGAAAAGAAAGCAAACGAACCAAAATAATAGCGAGGCAAAGCGAACGACAAAACAACAAAATATGCTAACCCCGGCGGGTGGTAACCCAGAAGCTAAAGAAATACAAATATAAGAGAAAGAATTACGGAAACAAAAGGAAACGATAAACCAGTGTTGCAAAGAAACCTTATATAATCACGGCACGAGTTTACAATCAAATAGAGCTACATAAAATGAACAGCAAACTTAGATTGACGAAAAGAATAACAACATAACAGAAAGATTACGAAGTGATCACGAAACGATTGCTTACTTACCTAGAAACTAAGTGATAAATTACAATGAATCGGCAAAATGATCAGAATAGTCGAACAAGAAATCATACATGCATGTGCCCAAATCAACCCTGTAACGACAACGCGTACAGAAACACAACAGGTTTTATCCTTGGATGAAGTCCCGACTGCTTGACAGAAACAATGCCCTCTCGGAGCGATCCCATGACACTGTCCACGGGAAAAACACAACATACGTCATATAAAAAGCACACTCGTTACAAACCCCAGTGCGCGTGCGCGGCCCAAAGGCCCACAGGCTACCCATGATGCGTTGGATCCGCACTCTCACAAAATCGATAGGTTTTTGGCAATGTAGAATCCAAAAGTCTTAAAATGGGTAGACTCAACCGAACAGATATTTCACCGAAGTGTCTCGTTGGGTGCCCCTGATTGTCGTGGGAGTTTGAGAACAGTGTTAAATAATGTCATGGACTCCTGGCGATAATGTCATTTGCTTTGTTGTGGTCTGTTTTCTCATGCGGCCAGTGGCAGAACTGGACTGCACATGTAACCTTAGAGAGTGCAGTGAGGGCCGCCATTTTGTAAGGGTGTTTTCCTACGATCGTTTTCCTGAGTAAAAACTGTCATAAACTTCAGCTTATTAACCTATATTCAGCCTATATTCTTATCACTATCACTACTACTACTCCCACTAACACGATCACTATCACTACCATTATTACTATCACTACCACTACCACTACCACTACCACTACCATCATTATCACTATTCTTACTGCATAATTAATTAGCTCATTGCAAAACACGCCGTTATTCCATCACATTCCCCCGTTTCCGCCCGTGCTGATAGCGTCAGTGATGCTTTGCGCCATTTCGGGTTTAAATTTGGTCTCTCCGCTTGGAGCGTGGTCTTTTCGTTTTGTACTCCACAAAGACAGTCGTCTTTTGCGACCCACCCGCCTCCCCTGGTGGAGGTTGACCAAGCCCGTACATGCTCTTATCCTCGTTGCATGCCTACTGCCTCATCAGTCGCGGACTCTTCCCATAACTTAATCTTATGCGATGAGGTAATGAGTATGCAGTGAGGATATAGTACTATCACTATCGCTATCACTATCACTACCACTATCATCATTATCACTATCTCTATCACTATCACTATCACTATCACTTCCAGTACCACTACCATCACTATCACTATCGCTATCACTATCACTATCAATACCACGACCACTACCACTACCAGTATCACTATCACTATCACTATCACTCATTTTACTATCACTATCACTATCACTACCACTATCACTACAACTATCACTACCACTATCACTATCACTATCACTACCACTATCACTATCACTATCATTATCACTATCACTGTTCCTGGTACTTTTGCGTAAAGTATCGATGTGCGCATCCTTAGCGAAAAAGCTAAATGTGCTGAGCACCGCAGTTGCATGGCGCAGTTCACATAGTGATCGTGATTTTGTTCTGCAATCGGAGGCATTCGATCAAGAAACAACATTATTTTCAATAACAGCTAACAGATTTGTCGCTTGCTCTCTGTAATAACAATATGTATTACTCAACTGGCACCTAACGTATTTTCCCACGGCAACAAGAATTGGTTCGCGTTTGCTGGAGTTTCGAATAATCGAGGGTTCGAGAAATCGCGGGCCGGGGAAATTATGCAGTGTTTGAGTGAAGCAAATCCAAGGGAAACAAGGTTTGATTCGAGTTACCGGGAGGTTCGAGAAACCGAGGGCTTGAGAAATCGGAATTATATGTATATGTTTAAAGTATTTAACGTTAATCGTATTTTCGGATCCTCGGCATCACGGATCAATTATCGATTAGCGATCGCTTACCGATAAGTAAATAAACTTTTTGATCGTTTCATTTTGTCTACCTGCCCAAGCTTACTGGAAAAATTAGTATTAATATTATGGATCTTACTGGAAAATTATTATATAGAATAAAAAAAATCACACATGCTCCAGGAATCAGAATTAGTTAATACTTTCCAGTTCAGGATTTCAGTAGTGAAAAAAAAAAAGATCATTAAAAAATAATAATTGATTTTAAATAGCTAGCTGTAAATCTAAAGCCTTAGATTACTGAAAGATTACTGAAATTTTTTTCTAAACCAGGTCACAATTTTAGAAACAGGGAGGACACAGTGGCCTGGAATAGGAGTGGTGCCCCAAGGTTACTCAAATAGTTACGAGCCCGGATGGGATATGGATTCCTTAGGATATCACACTGACGACGGGAAAATCTACCACAGCGCGGATAACATACTCCGAGAGCTAGAAACTAAAGGTTTGTATAATGATGCACGAAAAAATAGATGGGCTAGATCACCGTATTGGAGACAATTTTCTCTTAAGTTCTTAACTTCAATTAACTTTCACTAATTGAAGGCGAGGGTTGTGTATGGATGGTCCAAGATCGTGTCAGTAACTGAATGACCGCTACCGTTCCTCGCTACGGTCCTGAGAAAGATTATGAGTTGCGCAAAATGACATTAATACCATTCGACTTCCGCTGACAATGATAATATGAGCAATAGAACAACATGCATTTCATTCTCGTTTGCCTTGATAGTCGCCGAAGACACACCAAACAAACATGAAAATAAAAATATAAATGATAAATACTTAATTTGGGGGTAATCCTGAATTTGAATGAAATTTTACTTATGTCCAGAAATGCAAGTAATTAGATGCACACTCGATTTTGACATCCATCACAAAGTGTCCCACTAAATAAGCGTGCAGTGCCTATTTTTAACAGTAAGGTTAGGGTTTGCGTCAGTTAGGTTCATTTCTAGGTTAGGGTAAATGCAACTGTTCATGTTTAGTTGAAAAGCGAAGTTTGGAGGACACTTTCTGACGTTTACTGCCTGTATTTCTGGACACAAGTGATATTGAACTTGAAGAGAAGAGCAAGGGAATACTTCGTGACGCTTATCAAAATCGGCGTGCATCTGATTACTTGCATTTCTGGACATATCTCCCAAAGCCGATCCAGTGAAATTATACTTTGTAAGGAGGTGGGTGGTGTCTGCATTTTGGGGGCCTAGAACCTAGAAACACTAAGTAGTCTTACCAAAGCTGGATCCGTTTTATCTTGATATGCAGGCCATGTTTTGGCTCGTCGAGGAGATTTGATTCGCTGCACAGCCATATTCGAGAAACAACAAGGCGAAAAAGTTCCAGTTTGCTTTACTCTGAATGGCAGGCAGCTAGTTGCCAAAGGTGACAACGATCAAGCACTGCCAGTTGAGGATCAAGCAGTTCCCGTTTCTTCCCTATACCCTTACATAGCCTTGAGCGATGGATGCAGCGTTTTAGCCAAGGTAACGTAGGATTTCAAGTGCCTTTTGTTGTTGTTGTTGTTGTTTGTTTTTTTTTTTTGTTTCTCTCTTGATCTAAACTAAGAACTTAATTGAGGATGATATTTTTCTACAAAGTGCAGCAAGCTTATGTACTCGAAAAAAAATCGAGTTATCCTAACGAGAGTCGAAGGTACGACCTTTTGATTACTTCCGAAACCATACAGGGTTATTGGAGCTAGAGTCTTCTCAAAGATAGAGGCGTAAACTAACAATTAGGCGTGCCTTTATTGACTTAAAAATACGTTTAAATTAAAAAATAGAAACTGAGAAACGACGGCATGAACCACGGCATGAACCAGGTAGTTGAAAATAGGGAAAGTCAATTCAGGAGGGATGTTCTCAATTGGGTTATAAACAGGGAAACTTTGACAGCATTCTGAATTTTTGTATTCAAACATTTAATGATGTAGGGAATGTATGTCATATACAGTAAACACCCGCATATATTAACAACCTAGATTTTTCCAAGTGATGCTAAAAAGGTTCTTATAAAAATGGTATTTACAGTAGTTTTAGGCTATCTAGGTTCTTAATTGGTTCTTATTTCCACAAAAGATATCTACTGTATGACAAGTGGTTGTAAGGGACATGTAATCTTTCTAGATGCTTAGTAATAACCATAAAGCAAGACTACAGCTTATTTTGTTCTTAGCATGTATGTCCTCAATGTTCTCGACATGAAATCATCGATGCTATAAAACTGTAACATCTAAAATGTACGTATTTCCTCTGATGAGGGCGCTGATACCTTTATATTTTATAACCTTGAAAAGTAAGTCTTGAACAAGATCTGTGCAGTTTAAAGTGCAATTTGTTCCAGTCGCATGAAATTTCAAGGTCGTTTTCTAAAATAAGAACCTGGTTCTTATGTAGGGGGGTCTAAAATAAAATTTTTAGCCTAAAAGGTTATTAAATTCCAGGTTGTCGTACGAACTCACAACTAACCATCAGCTATCAGTTGGATTGATGGCTCTTTTGGTAGAGCAATGTGCAGCGCAATTGCAAGGTTATGGATTCATGTCCCGTTGAATCCTGGATGTTTTTTTTTCCTTTTTTTTATTATTTTCTTTTGCTAAGGCTTTCTTGCAACTGCTTGAGTTGCTCACTGAGATGATCAGAATATTAATTACATTATAACATGAAAATAATCAAATAATTTAGCCGGATCCAGTCCTTGAAAACGTATGGCAAAGTGTGTGACATATTGGTTATTAGGGAGCTTTTAAGATCCGACGACGGCGGGTGTCTGCGACGGCAACTATACCCGTGGAAAACTGGGGAGAGGCCGCCGTCGTAAGGCGTGAAAAGTAAACCTTAAGAAACCGACTGGAGGACGGCTGTGTGTTGAAGATAGGGTTTAATAATTTTTATTGTAGTTATAGCCTCATTTAGATCGGCTCGTGGCCCTCTCCTTGAAAGCTTCGACGACTGAGAAATTTCAGAGGACGAATTTCCTCTCGTAAAATAAGTCGAAAAATCCAGATTTTTCTTTTTCTTCTATCCATTCCATAAAGATTCTGCCATTTAAAATTACATATTTTCAATGCAGGTAACAAGACAACGTGTAAATATGCGTACAGACAAAACCAAACCAGATTTTAAAAAAAAAAATGTAAATATAGCAATTTGAGGAAAAAGGCGAGTCCGAGAATAGAAATCATGAACTAATGAATCAACTCCATTCCAGAGTCATAATCATGTCGTGACACGATTATGACTTTGGAATATAGTTGAAATATTGTATCTTCTTTATTAAATGTTGCATAAACCAAAAGTTGGTTCTGCGATGATTTCTATTCTCGGACTCGCCTTTTTCCTTGTTGATTCACTGTCGGTTGGATCTGGATCAAAACAAGCTCGATTTTGTGTTGTCACTGACAAACTGAGCCGAGATTGTTGACTGTTGACTCGTTATTTCGATGAAAGACGACTCGTCTAATCTAGCTACAACAACAGAATTCAAACGGGGTATTTAATGATTGAAATCTTTCATACGTATTCCTAACAGTACATCAAGAAAAAAGGAAAACTTACTGTACTGCTTTGCAATTGGCAGCTTCGTGACAGAGCCACAGCGGCTTTCTATGTGGAACATCGACAGCCTGCCAAGATCCACAAAATGAAACGGAGATTAATCCTTTAAAATCGTTTTCTCTTCATGAAATACTCAAATAAAACTATCCACTAATATTGAAAAATCTTTAACTATTGAAAGTATCAAAGAATTTCGTCCGAATAAGACCTAAAATGAGATTATTATACTCACGTTTTAGACGCGACGGCAAACTAGGCATTTTGTCGTCGTAGACAACCCCGCTACGGCGGGAAACTTTTCACGACGGCTGTCCGGAAGTTATTTGGCAACTTGTTTTACTTCCGCCCGCCGTCATAGACACCCGCCGTCGTCGGATCTTAAGCTCGGTATTGCTGCGAACGGCGACAACCATACCATCGATTAACGAGGGAGCTTAAGAAATCCCTCACAGTGCCGTACATGTAAGCAGTAACATTGGTTTTACAAGGAAATATGTAAAAGAAAGAAAAAAAAGAAAAAACGTTACACCTAATATTATAATGAAGGATAACGCTAGTAAGCAAGAACGTTTTTGTTCGTTTGCTTTGTTTAGTTTTCTGTTTTTGTTTTTGTTTTTGTTGATGTTTTTGTTTGTTTGCTTTGTTTAGTTTTCTGCTTTTGTTTTTGTCTTTGTTGTTGTTTTGTTTTGCTTTTTAAAGGCATTAGGAAGGAGGCCTTTCTTCTACAAAAAATATGAACTTTCCTATTTGAAATCGACAAATGACAGAGTTTCAGAAGTTTAATCTGCTTAGTTCAAGGAGACCGCGTGATATAGGTGTGGGGGTGTCGAATTTGCATGCGGTTGGCCCTGGTTCAACTCCTGCTCTGACCACCAACTGGATTTCAATTGTCTTTAATCGTCCCGAATTCAACTCCACTGACGCTTTGTTAATGGCTAAGTGGCTGTTTCCTAATAGTTGGGATACGGTCTTATGATATGAAGTGTTGCTCCCAAGTTATGTAAGGGGAGTTCCCGTGAACTAACTTCACAGCTAATTACACTTCCATTATAACAAAGCATCTATACTGACAGATTTAACATTTGTATTTCGTTTGCGCTGCGAATAGGCAATTTCCGAGTTCACGTCAGCCTCTTTTTCGAAGCCAGTCAAAGTGCGAGAGTTTTGTGATGGCAATTAGTCTTACTTTCCATGTGAATGAAAATTAATTTCCATAAGAAAGACTTCTCAAATAGACTCGCTTTGAAAAAGAGGTTGTAGAAGTGAACTCGGAAATTGCCTATTGCTCTCTATTTAATCTTTAGAGAGAAAGCTATTGTTCAATTGACAACAAGAGAAAAGATGAAAAGTTACACACTCATTTACGAGTAAAATGTGCTCGGCTAAAAAACCCTGAGACTGAAATAAAGTGATTGTTATATTATATTATAATTATAAGCTAATTTAGGAGCTAGATGTACTTAGAAGCTTCAATATAGCCCATGTCAACATTGATCTCCTCATTTTTCAGAATCTTCAGAAGTAAGTCATTTAATTCAATTTGAACAGTGGTGTAAACTACCGCCAAGCTTTTTCTTTCAAATCCGTAATGGTCATTTGAAGTCAATATCGCTGTGTGTTCATTTATAGATTTACCGCAGGGAAAACGAAGAATATAAAGTGTCTGCGATTGCACAAATAGAGAAACAGTTGATTGAAACAAATCAAAAGCTGGAGAACCAGTCGAAAGAAACAAATCGAAAGCTGGAGGACCAGTTGAAAGAAACAAATCAAAAGCTGGAGGACCAGTTGAAAGAAACAAATCGAAAGCTGGACATGATGATGGGCAAGATCATGAGGATGGGAACCGAAACCTGAGGCTTTATATGACTACTGCTCTAGTGAACCTGCTTTACATTGCCACTGTGGCTCAATAACTGCGAACTCAATTTCCTCTTTAGGTATCTAGTTACCTAAAAAGGAAATTTTGCAATTACAGGACATTACGAGGAGTGCATAAGGAGATTTTACTTTTGGCGGTGCATCACAGGTTACCCCAATCATCAGTCAAAATTTAAGGCCCCGGAAAAACGAACGCAACATGTTGGTACAACACCACCCAACGATGTTGGGCGATGTTGGGCGATGTTGGCCGAAGGTGTTTAAGCGATTGCAGCATGTGCCAACATGTTGCGTTTGTTTACACGGGCCTTTCTTACACTGAAGGAGTTTACAAAAGAGCACAACAATTTTCCCTTTATCTGTGTGGCCTTATACCTAAATAGAAGAACTGTATCCTATAAAGCGCATCAATTGCACGCAAGTTTTTAGCAAGTAAGGTGCATGAAAGCTCCATTGCCCATAACAATTGTTACCTACTAGATTAGTTAAGTAATCCGTTCTTTGTTATGTATTGTTGTAAAGAAAATATTTGCAAGCTAATAGGGATTTTATGTTTTCCCCCAGTCTTTTTCTTTCTAGAAGAATACTGTTGGCAAAGGCTTTCATAACATAAAAAAGTCACGTGAGGTCTGCGTGACAGACAATCAATTGAATCCCCCCTCTATTGTCAGCGGTTCAGTACTTGGTCATGCCAACACGTGGTCATTCGTGCAATCGCACTTCCCGCACGAAAATCTTTTCTTTGCCCCTCCCCCTCCCCTTGCCCAGTCCGTTTTTGGTCCTGTTTACTATCGGGTTTAACCCTTTTTTGTGGCCCTCACTTTTACTGGGCATATCTTGTTTCATATTCAAAGAAAATTTAGTATTCATTAAATCGGCTTTGGGCCATCGCCCTTAGCCGCCAATTTTACTCCAAGTCACTGTTGTGTGCTTGTGTTCGTTTATCATTTGCCCATTAAACAAGCGCGGGAAGTGTAGCCTGATGTTGAATAATAACCTGACTATAACCGGGGGAAAACATAGATAATAATTAAAGGTCTGCACTTGTGGTCCAAACTGCTTGATGGCTTGTTGTTATTGTTTCAATTTATTTTCCACTGGAAAATAAAAAAAGGCTACTGGTAACGGAAACCAAAAGGCGAAGAAAAAGGAGGGCAAGCACATCAGGGACATGCAGCACTAGCTTTCATCGTATGATCCTAGTGCGCGAGGTTCCCACGTGACCAGAGCGAGCCTCTGCGAGCAACCTATGATACAATTATGTTTCATTTCATCGTTTTAACTCACTACTAAATGAACCACAGCCGGCAACGGCAACAACCAGTTTGATTGGTAACTCACGCAAAGCCATTAGGAGTCTTATTTCCGTATTTAATGAGCACTATACAATTTCAGATTTACAATATGTAGGATGCGCAAACTAAGAGCCGTCTAATTCAAAGACTACAAAACGAAATGTGCCATAATCATACAATGATATCGTATAAAGCAAAAGCATTATTAATCCTACCTCTGCGATGTGCGCTGTTTCCTTTCCTTAACGCGAATACAATTAAATACAATGAATACAAGTAGTCCGGCCGATGAAGCTTTTAGTAATAGAATTGATGTTTTGCGTCTAAGTTTTAAAGTGCAAATGGAATAAATGTGTAAATTCTCCAAACAATTTAAAACTACTGACTAGTGACCTTTCCGACACCGGACCGCTTGCTGAATTTCGGCTGCAGCGGTCGCTCTACCCGAAAGAAGACTGTGCAGCTATCTTAAATCGTAAAAAGCTTAAGGCTTCCAAAAACGTGATGTATGGTACTGAACTACCTGATTTCTAATGGCTTATTTATTCCTTTGGGATGGGACATATCTATGGACCATATAAACGGCCGAAGTGCCGTTACCTGTTTTCGCTATTAAGAAACACCTTAGCTTATTGCTTTCCCATAAACAATTGCTTTACGATTGCCCTTTGAAAATTCCTTAAGGGAAATGTCCGACATTTCGCGATCTTCAAAGCTAGCGCCTGTCCGCGTATTATTGGATCATAGAACAATTTTCAGTTGGGTGTCGAAAGTAATTTTACGATTAATTAATTAATTTTATTTTATTTATTTATTTTAATTAATTTATTTTCTTTTGTTAAATTTAATAATTTATTTTATTTATTTTATTAAATGATTACTTATTATAATTAATTATTAATTAATTATTTAATAATTAATTAATTAATTAAATTAATTAAAACGTTTGCTTTTGGTTTTGATTTGCTCTACGACTGGATCATGCCAAAAGTTTTCAACCAATCAGATGCAAAGCTAAAATCAATTACGGCTTAGCACGAGTTGTCTTCACTTCCAGCTTTTGAGTCCTGATTGGCTAGTAAAACCAAGTCGAGATTTATTTCAATTTGCGGTCAGCTGTACAGTGTATTTCCTTCAGAATGCGATTGGTCCTGTAATTTCGTTGATTTTGGTTTTATGACACTCCTGCACTCAATTGAAAACGCTCCAAGAGATAGCACACTTGTTTTAATGTGAGACATACCAATGCTCTTTTGGGTATTAGCACAGCTAGGGAATACGAGGCTTCTGCATTAAAGTCTAGCTTTTCTAAGAAAACTCTTTTTACGAGTGATAGGGTCTTAGCTGTAAGCCCGGGCGTACAATTTTTTCCGCCCACTTGACTTTTTGTATTCTGCCTTTGAAAATTTTTGAAACAATCACTGCAAGAACTCGAACAATCTCCAGCGAAGCACAGGTGGGTGGAAGACCTGGTCACCACACAGCTGATCATGAAACTGGAAAATAGCAACACCATCACTAAACTTCCATCGTTACCAAAATCATTACAAGTCATTTTTAAAAAACATAATTGAATCATTGATCGATTTATTATTTTTTGACTGTATGTATCTATGTAAATTGGACCTACTGTCCTCAACCCCAAGAGAAGCAAACATTCTTGCTCAAGGGGCTGGGGGGGGTGGGGGGAGGGGTGAAAGCTAAATAACGAAGATGCCCGTGAAAGAATGGATAACACTCTATCGTTGTGTGCAATCAGATAACCAATTTCATTCTAAATTTCATGAAACCGTTCGTTCACGTGGTTAAGGATGAACTCGATGCTGTGGTAGAGATAGAACTTCGGTTCTTCAAACAACCTTGCCATCTTGCACTGTGATGGTTTAACCCCTTCATATAATGAGGATGCGAATCACAGTTATTCTAGTTCCCACTCTAGGGCAATATAGATATGGTGGGACGAGTCGAAACGACGAAACGAAGCAACGAAACCATGAAGCAGACGACGAAATGAAAAAATGAAGAAACGAATTTATATAATTATTCTCTCCACTAGAGTATACGGTGATACATCAAGCGTCTAAAAAAGAAATAGTGGAGAAAGGGCATGGCATAGGAAACTAATTGGATGCCCTTATTTAATTCATTATAAATACTTAAGTATGAGTGTAAAATAATACAAACGTAAATACATACAAAACCGAAGACAGCAGACAAAGAGAAGTGATCTGAATGGGAAAATATGATAAGAGAAGGAACAGATGTTAATACTGAGCATTAGAATGATGATATGACGATTATTTGAAAAAATATTTAGTATTCTATATCAGTATTATTCTGCGTATTCTATATTAGTATTATATATAGCAAGTAACGAAATAACACAACGAAACGACGAAACGCGACGATACGACGAGGCGAAACCACGACACGAGGAGTCGATAAATTTAATTTGTCCACGATTTGCCAGTCATGTCCAGTATCAGAGATTCGCGTCTTGCTGTCTTGTCTTCTCCCGATTTAGTACAAAATTCTGAGAACCAAGGAGAAAATTGCAATCCTTAGTGATTTGGGGGCGATCTGTGAACTACCAAAGCGAGTAATATGAGAAATACATGAAAGAGGTATTATGCATCTTCCACTGGGAACTCGGAAAAAATCCGAGCCCCAGATGGGATATCTGCACAAAACACCGCAATTTGTGCAGACTCATAAGGTCAGCAGTCTTACTCGACTTGGCGGGTCCAGATTTGTTTCTATCTGAAAGGATGGATTAATTGCAAAAAAAGGTGTGTGTAAGAGCTTTACATCATTTAACTCAAACTTGATGAGAAAATGCAGGAACTCGAGGAACTTTACTCGAGAGAACGTATCATGATTCCCGGACCCAGTTACCGGCTCGCTCCTTTGGCGCACGCTATAGCGCCTACGGAGCTATGTAGTGCTCCCGATTTTCTCTCCAAAAGGGTTGGAATCTATGCAATATACACAAACTGATAAAGTCCGTCAAACAGTCCCTACGGACTGAACGGATCGTGAAAAACTTACGTTCCGTACGGACCGTATAAGTGGGGTGATTGTAGATACAGTTTAACAGGTCGTAAAGTAGCGAGTCGGTCCGTATACGGACTAAAAAGTGCATGTCATTAGTGGGGCTCAAAAGAATTTCGAGACCGGTATTCTCCACAATTTATTTAAAACTTTCATTATTTCAACAAATCCAATATTTTACTTCCATATATGTAAATATTTAACTCACTTGGCTCTTAAATATATCTTTTATGACATAATTAACCGTTACTTACCTCACAGATAGCAGGCATTTATAACTAAATGACTTCATTTAACCATCAACCGGCAAAACCAGTAAAATATATCAATTACCTCGATCTTGTGCAGATCGTTTTCTCGTGACTTCATGCACTTCTCAATTCTTATTGTATGTCCCGTAAATTACTGGGTTCGAGGGAAACAGTGTGTTTTGTGGTCCCTAGCCCGACGATGTTTCCCGAGGCGAAGCCGATGTGGTAATCGACGCTCGACACACCACAAAACACACTGCTTTCCCGAGGTCCCACGCAGTTATTGTCACACTTAGTGTCAAAGAGAAACATGGACTTTCTTATTCTTCGACTTAAATTAAATAAGAGGCGAAAGGAGAGTTCAGTTCAAAAATGAATTTTCAGTTGAGTTTTTCATTGTTGCCAGTCGAGAGCTGTTGCTGAGGAAATAGCCAAATTTCGTTACCTCCACGTGATAAACTCTAGAGCAATTAAAAGGGCACTTTGACACTTCGCTATAATCATGTAATTGAAAAGGAAAGCACTAAATGACATCGATTGAAACCAGAGTCCGAGTGAGTGAAAGCCCCGGCAACAGAGCCATGTTCTTATTCACTGAGTCCGCTGGTCACAAATTGGATTTTTGTCGATGTGATCCAGTGCTTTATATTACAAGTTAAAACCAGTAAAATATATCACATGCAATTTGGTGCTTTACACTTTTTTCTTTGGTCGTACTTAAATATATTGTAACTCCGTCTTTAAATAAATGTCTTTACATTACTGTCTTTACACTACGTTTTTTACCACTGAAATCCTAACTGACTATGTTAAATAAAGGTCATTATTTTACTTTTAAATAACCTCAGCGCCATTATTACAACCTAACCCATGAATAACGAGTATTTTTAACTTAGTGAGTTAATTCAACTATCAACTGAAACATTATAATTGAAAACATGCAAGATATGTCGCATTCAATTTAGTTTTCTATACCTCAACAGTATATTTCTCTGTCGTATTTAATTATGGTACTTAAATATATGGTAACGTTTTCTTTTCAAAATTAGAGCAAATATACTTGGTGTTTTTGTTTTGAATACAATTGTGCGTTTTCTTTCCCACACTCTCATAACGTATATAAACATAAAACACCTCTTGACCTAGAATGACTGAGAGGATACTCGAGTAGTTCTTTGTTTTAGCTATTTCTATCCGTATAAAAAGAATAAACAATATTCTATTTGTGTGCCGAAATCTTGGCTTAAATCTCTCACATTTCTACCCCATCTAATTAACGTGGATCCGCAAGGCTGAGCCTTTTATTTATGTACGAGCCTGTATTACGTTGGTAAACGTCATACGAATCTTGGGTTGCCTAGCACTTTAGTTACTTACATCGCCTTAGCTTTCTAAATATTTTTACAAATATTACTTACAACCTTTTTGGGTTTTGATATTAATGTCATATGTATTACCCGTCAGTTTTCAATTGAGTGTCGTAAAACCAAAACAAAAAGTAAATGCAAAGGCGATCAAGATCTGAAGGAATGACACGATTCAGTGAGCCACAAATCCAAGTATGTAAAGACTTACTTCTAGTCACGACAAGACTTGGTTTTTCGAGCCAATCAAAATGCAAAGCAACTTAAGGTAGCCGACGCCAAGCGCGGGAAAACGAGAGTGACAATGTCGCAGTTAGTTTTGTATCTGATTGGTTGAAAAGTTCCCGCAAGTTTTTTGACTCGATCACAGAGCAAACCAAAACCTAAAATAAAGCAATTGTGCAATTACAACTGAATATATGCAATACGCAATATGCAATATGCAATATGCATTCAGGTAGTGTCCACTGTTGTCCAATGAGCTGTGTCCAGAAAGTCTCCTGATGCTTCGTTCCGGATTTAGCTCGTCCATAACTCACCATTAAGGGTTGTCATGTCGGATTTAACTTCAACAAACATAGTATCCTCCCTGACGAATCCACCCCCTCGGAGTTCAGTGTGAGAAAGAAGTTTCGGGCAGCCCGAGGCAATATTCATGTCAGACGTTGGTCTTTTGAAACTCGAGCTGCTACGATCCGGACGAAAGGCGTCACTAGCGTCTCGGATCTTGTCTTGGTCGATGATTCTAAGATGAACTTCGTGGAGGAAAGGCCAGGGTAACAGGGCGTCGTATTCACCCCGCATAATGACAAAGAAGACGGACACGTGCGTTCCTTTGCCCATCCCGTCACCGTTGGGATAGAGTCGAGCGCACACTTTATACCCAAACCTTCCGACGTAGAAAGGAGGGCTATAAATCGATATGGTCTTGCCAGTAACAGCTTCTTGGAATCTCCGGCTGTACTGGTCAATCTTCCAAAGGTAAACTCCGTTGTATGACGTTGTCTGCAGCATCTGAATCTGGATATTCTGTTCGGAAAGCTGAATTTCATGCAGAGCGAGTTGGTGCTCATTTCTGTCAAAGCGACGTTCACAAGCGGTGTGATGAGGTGGTGATGCCACAGAACGTGGTCTTGTCTTGTTGCCTTTTGAAGTCGGGCTGATTTCTTTGACAACTGCTAGCTCGCTTTGTAAATTGTTAACCAGTGTCTCGTGTACCCTCAAGGTGTTTAAAATATCCTCCATCTGAGAGGAGACAATGTCACTGTTACCTCCTTTCGCAGCAGCCTGCAAATCACGACGGAGTTTCTCCAAGTCATTTCGCTGCCCATCAATTGCGTTCTCAATCAAGGATAACTTGGTTTGTTGAGTTTGGATGTTAATTCTTGCCACTACAAGTTCCTCGGTTTGGTTTTGAAGTTGCTGTTCTAAGGCATTTTTCTCTGTTTCCAAAAGACCAATCTTCTTCTGCATTTCTGTATACTTCCTTTGGGTTTCAACAGTTGATTGATTCATCTTTTCAACGTGGACTTTAATGGAGGTCTTTAGGTGTCCATCAATAGAGTCTCTTTTACCCTGTAAGACAAAATATAGTAAGTAACTCACCTCATAAAAGTACGGCTAGATGTTTCCCTCAGGGGTGTATCCTGCCGTTTTTTAGGGTCGGGTGTGTCTGAGGGAGGAGGCTGGTGAATGTCCATCTCTCGCGTAATCAGTCAGTTAAGCTAGAGTTACGTTCAATTAATTCTGGTTGAGAACGTTAATTAGAGAAAGTAGATTTCTTGAAGTCGACTCAAGTGTTTAAATTAGTTCCATTTTCGCATTGAGATAGATCAAAGGATTCGTTTGTCGATCTTGTGGCTCTGACCCCCCCGGGTACACCACCTCCCTGGCCACAGATTTTGTCTTCCCTGCGTTAGAAAGAGGCAACAATATGACGTGACTCACGTTAAAAATATGTTTCCACACTCGTAATATTCAAAGAACGGCCACTCATCGGATGAGCTAAAATATAAATTTGCTAATTACTGTGCCTGCGATTTCTTAGCCATGAAGCTAAGACTTGTGCGAAGCATTTGCCGTTTTAAATTGTAAGCTATAGAGCAAATTTCGACATGAGAAGGAGCTGATGGTGAGAGATCAATCGCTTCTTTTTTCAATATGAATTTGATGAGGAGGAGCTGTTATCATATGAGAGGTATCAGATAAGAATACTTACTTTAAAGTTACAGCCATGAAGGGAAAAAGGACATGGCACCTCTGCCTTAGGACACTCTTTGGCCATGTGGTCATCCAGCATATCACGTGGTATAACTTCTTTTCCGCAGTGTAAATGACAAGTGGCAGGGAACTTCTGGCAAAATTCCAAATGGTCCTAAACAAACAGGAAATAAAAAGTTTCGGTTACGCCGGCGGGTGTCCACTGATTGAAACTGAAACTAAAGCAATATAGCAAGGATACGTCCCTATATCACTGGAAAGCGAAATACAGTATTATTATCAGTAGTATTAGTATTAGTATTAGTACTAGTACTAGTACTAGTACTAGTACTAGCATTAGTATTAGTATTAGTATTAGTATTAGTATTAGTATTAGTATTAGTATTAGTATTAGTATTAGTATTAGTATTAGTATTAGTATTAGTATTAGTATTAGTATTAGTATTAGTATTAGTATTAGTATTAGTATTAGTATTAGTATTAGTATTAGTATTAGTATTAGTATTAGTATTAGTATTAGTA
>BLFK01000492.1:308091-310591 GCA_014634185.1 Astreopora myriophthalma
TTTTTCGTTTTTTTTTTTTTGGTTTGTTTGTTTTGTTTGTTTTGTTTTGTTTTGTTTTGGAAAATCTTATTCCTGTTATGCCGTTAATCCTAAACTGGACTAGGAATAGACAGAATAATCCCCCAAAAATGCACCTTAAGTTAAAACGTAAGACTCAGTCCTATCCAAACCGAAGTACGTACCTTAAAGTTTCGGAACTCGCCGTTCCAATCACAGTTTCTATCTTCGTATTGGCAACGGCATTTAAGATCGAGTATTTCCCTTTCGCAACATTTGTCACGAAAAGATTCCTCTTGCGAAATCTGGTTCCCATCTACGGGGCATCGTGAGCTCGTTTGCCTGAAGGAAAAATGAGACAGAAGTAAATAGTCAGAAATCGTGAAATCGAGCTTCTATGCTGTTTTTACGACAGAATACCTTCCTGAACAGGACATTTTCCCCCTCCAAACCAAATCTACTCCAGGCCGTTTCTCACACCGAATTATAACTCGGTGGGCAAACCGAAAGCATCAGGGAAGTCTGTTAGAGACGACCAAAACGATTCCGGCCAGCCGAATTCAACAATCGTCGGTCGTTCGCATGAAAACGGGGAATCATATTCAAAACGAATCAAATTACCCCTATCCCACCAGGTCCGTTTCGTAGAAAGAGACGGACAAAGTCCATCAAAACACCATACAGATTTGACGTATGCTAATTTTTTTAAATTATAAGGCTACTTATTCACAAGCAAAATATCGGACACCGAAAAAGGCTTATGCAGAATTTAGCCTTGTTATGTGAAGCCTGACCGAAACTATCACTTTCTAAGGAAATCGAAACAAAAGGTAGGCATTTTCATCGCCCAAGAACCCGTTCATTTTCAGCTCGTTATTATAACATCCAACAATAACAACCTAAATTATTTCCGTACTTCACAACCTCAACATCAAATCATCACGACCAAGTGAGTGCGTACTGCGACAATCACTCTATCATTACATAAGTTCACTATTCCCTTTAAGTTCGCGTGTAAATGATGGTGCTCTACTGTACAAATTACGTACCTGAGAAGGTGTTCTAAACATTTTTTGCAGAACCTGTGACCACATGAAGTCTGCCAGGGCTCGCTGAAAACATGGCTACAAATTGGACATGTTAGCCGTTCATCTGGTCGATCGATAAATTTAACCATGATACTGTATCGAAAGTAATGTCTCCAGCACGAATTGCTGAGGCTGTCGTCAAACTTATTTAACTGAACTTTAAAACTGTCAGTGCTGGGTTTCCCCCGCGTACTGAAATAATAATTTCGGGTGTGTCACGCGTCACGTTTGTTTCACGAGTGAAAGTGAACTCTAATTAAACCCGGGACATAAGATTGTCACGTTTCATTCGGGAAAACAGCGTCAAAACTGAAAAAGGGGGCGATTTCTCGGAACATGAAAACGTGTGAACTCTAGGAAATCAAGGTTTTCGTGTGACGAATATCACGGAAGTATGACTTTTCAAAAAGGGGAATCCCGTCAGACAATACTTCGTTTTTCTCTTAACTGATCAAGGGACGTGTTTTGTGTCACCCGTCGCTTTTCAGGCACATCAGGATCGAACCAAACTTCCCGTACATATTCAGCTATAACGATACAAGATTAGGGCTTGAACTGGAAGTTTTAGTCACAAACTGAAATCAGTATTTTGGCGACGACGGCTACGAGATGAAATCAAACAAATGTCTAACGTGAATTCCTATCTAATCTAATTTATTGTGTACAAATATTTTCATTCATTTAAGTAAGACTTAAACCACGAGAAAAACCCGAGACAATCTATGCAATCACGCTGTTATCTTGAGGATTCACATACAACGCAGACGACGATCGGATAGTATCCCAGGATGCATGTTTTAGATCGTCACGCAATATCGAAGTTGGGTAGATTTCAGTGTGAAATAAAGTCATTTTCTCCCCGGTCTATTTCTTATTTTTATTGCAGCAAAAGGTAAGAAAAGAGCGTTATTTTAATCTTTGATTTGATTTGCCAGTGTTCAAGAGAGATGTCTTTTTATAATATGCGTTATCAAGAGAGTATAATGGGACAGAGAGGGAGTCTTAACGGCGTATTGCGGGGATATGTGAATTTCACTAAAGTTATTTATGGACACCGGAAGTCGGTTTCCAGAGAAGTCCGCAAACCTTTAATTCTGACTTCTTTAAAATTGTAAAATCATTAAACGGTGCAGATTTATGCTTATTGCAGCAAAAATGTGGCAAGTGACTCAAAATACCCCACATTAAAGGCAGAAGGGCCATAAATGAGTGTTCGCGGACGTCTCGGGAAGCAGACTTCCGTCACAAAAAATTCGCTATCCCAAAGGATAGGCTGGGTGTTTCCCTCTCTGTCCCTGATTAAGCAAACGGTTCACAATCCAACTGGTCTACCCAATCTTATAGTTCTGTCTTTAATTGAAAACTTTAAGACGATGGCTACACAAACACACGAGAAATTTTCAGCAATGAACACC